>CAKXYN010000406.1:0-185001 GCA_935064755.1 Tragelaphus eurycerus | reverse complement strand
TCAAAATAAAAATTTTAAAATCATGAGAAAATAAATCATGGAACAAATAAACATACTGAAAATTTGTTAAGATAGAAAAATTTTAAAAGAAACTATCAGCACTCCTTTGTCAGTAGGTCTAACACTGACCTATAGTAAAAGCTATGGTTTTTCCAGTAGTCATGTATAGATGTGAGAGTTAGACCATAAAGAAGGCTGAGTGTCAAAGAATTGATGCTCTTGAACTGTGGTTCTGGAAAAGACTCTTTAGAGGTCCTTGGTCAGCAAGGAGATCAAAGCAGTCAATCCTAAAGGAAATCAACCCTGAATATTCATTGGAAGGACTGATGGTGAAGCTGAAGCTCCAAAATATTTTGGCTATGTGATGCGAAGAGCCAACTCACTGGAAAAAACCCTGATGCTGGGGAAGATTGAGGGCAGGAAGAGAAGGGGACAACAGAGGATGAGATGGTTGGACAGCATCACTGACTCAATGGACATGGGTGTGAGCAAACTCCAGGAGATAGTGAAGGACAGGGAAGCCTGGGTGTGCTGCAGTCCATGGGGTCACAAAGAGTCAAACACAACTGACCAACTGAACAACAACTAACACTGATACATTGGACTCTGCTTACAGTTGTGCAGCCTGGCCTCTTGACTTGACAGAGGCCTTTAGAACATTTGGGGGCTAGGGCAGGGGAAAACACAGTCAAGTGCCACTCTTTCTCCTGGGCAGCTCTCACCTCACTGTGCACAACTGTCAGGCACCTAATAGAATTGAGCAGAAAGAAAACATTTAGCATTGTAGACCCCCCTCCCCCGATAAATGTACCTAAGGAGGCTGCAACCTAACAACCTCAGTGAGGTCCTGGAATCAGGATTCTTTCTGAGAATGGTCAAACTTCCTTCTAACTGCAGGTTAGATGATTGAGGTTAATATACTGACCAGCTGCTTCTTTAGTAGGTCCAAATGAAGTGTTTAAAAGAGTGCTTTCACCCCCTCCCAGGACTTCCAGTAGTAGGCGGAGGACTTCCCACAATTAAAAAAAAAATCCAAGAAGGCATCCTTGATGTTTGTCTGCTTATTTAAATATGATATACACAAAATACTATGCCCATATATTTTATACTTTCTTGAGGAGACGTAAAAGAGATTTAATGGGTTAATGCAATGCAGATGTATACTAGTATTTTAGTATGAGGCACCTGGAGTTTACTTGTGTGTGGTGGATGATGATATGATGATAATAATATGAAAGGGAGATGATATGAGGGACGGAGAGAGAAAGAGATAAGGATGGGGCAAGCAAAAAGAAAGACATAAATACCCTCCAAACACAACATATATGATATGATTACATGTTTACATTTATTTAAAATTGCTTATCAGTATGTATAAACATAATTTTTAAATAATAGACAAATTTACTGTTTTATATTTTCTTTGGTACCTCAATTTATAGTCTTGTACTCACTGCTTAGAGATGTCGTCTAGTGGACTGTTATTTACTGAATGCATTAGTAAGACAGGTACTATGCTAAGTGCCTTACATAAATTATTTCATTTAATACCTACCACAACAACTGGATTATCTCTCCCATTGAACATATTAGGAATGTTCAGTTCAGTTCAGTTCAGTCGCTCAGTTGTGTCTGACTCTTTGTGACCCCATGAACTGCAACATGCCAGGCCTCCCTGTCCATCACCAACTCCCGGAGTTCACACAAACCCATGGCCATCGAGTCAGTGATGCCATCCAACCATCTCATCTTCTGTTGTCCCCTTCTCCTCCTGCCCTCAATCTTTCCCAGCATCAGGGATTTTTCCAATGAGTCAGTTCTTCACATGAGGTGGCCAAAATATTGGAGTTTCAGCTTCAGCATCATTCCTTCCAATGAACACCCAGGACTGATCTCCTTTAGGATGGACTGGTTGGATCTCCTTGCAGTCCAAGGGACTCTCAAGAATCTTCTCCAGCACCACAGTTCAAAAATATCAATTCTTCTGCACTCAGCTTTCTTTATAGTCCAACTCTCATATCCATACATGACCACTGGAAAAATCATAGCCTTAACTGGACAGACCTTGGTTGGCAAATAATGTCTTTGCTTTTTAATATGCTGTCTAGGTTGGTCATAACTTTCCTTCCAAGGACTAAGAGTCTTTTAATTTCATGTCTGCAATCACCATCCACAGTTATTTTGGAGCATAGAAAAATAAAGTCAGCCACTATTTCCACTGTTTCTCCATCTGTTCCCATGAAGTGATGGGACTGGATGCCATGATCTTCGTTTTCTGAATGTTAAGCTTTAAGCCAACTTTTTCACTCTCCTCTTTCTCTTTCATCAAGAGGCTCTTTAGTTCCTCTTCACTTTCTGCCATAAGGGTGGTATCATCTGCATATCTGAGGTTATTGATATTTCTCCCGGCAATCTTGATTCCAGCCTGTGCTTCCTCCAGCCCAGAATTTCTCATGTTCTACTCTGCATATAAGTTAAATAAGTAGGGTGACAATATACAGCCTTGATGTACTCCTTTTCCTATTCGTAACCAGTCTGTTGTTCCATGTCCAGTTCTAACTGTTGCTTCGTGACCTGCATACAGATTTCTCAGGAGGCAAGTCAGGTGGTCTGGTATTCCCATCTCTTTCAGAATTTTCCAGAGTTTATTGTGATCCACACAGTCAAAGGCTCCGGAATAGTCAATAAAGCAGAAATAGATGTTTTTCTGGAACTCTCTTGCTTTTTCGATGATCCAGCCAATGTTGGCAATTTGATCTCTGGTTCCTCTGCCTTTTCTAAAACCAGCTTGAACATCTGGAAGTTCACAGAAGTGGACTTGGTGAAGCTTGGTTTGGAGAAGTTTAAACATTACTTTACTAGCATGTGAGATGAGTGCAATTGTATTAGGAATGGAAGTATAGTAAATTTAAGATAACTCATCAAATTCATATAGCTAGTAGGTGAAAGAGCCTTGATTGACATGTATCTTGGCTTGTTTTCCATGACCATGCACAGGCTATAGTATGTATTCTGTATTGAACTTTTGCTTATAAAAGCAAGTGATATAGTGAGGCTTTGTCTTATTTCTTTGAAGATTAAGAAATACTGGTCTTATTTTTAAGGTAGAACATAAGAATAAAAGCTAAATGTACAACTCAGCCAAAAAACTGATATCACGTATTGAGAACTGTTAGGATAAAGTTAAAATATACTGAATTCTTATCCAAGTATCTGATTCCCCTTGCTGAGAGTTTTTTAGACATGTCAAGTCAGTCCTGGTCATTTCAAAAATCTAAAAGACAGCACAATTAACAGTTTCAAGTAGTAAGAAGCAAAAAGGAATATGTAATGTTTCATTATTATTTTCCATATACAACAGTCTCCCCTTAGGCAGAGGGCATACATTCCAACACCCCCAGTGCCTGAAACTGCAGATAGCACCAAACTCTATATATGCTATGTTTTTCTATACAAACATACCTATGATAAAGTTTAATTTATAAATTAAGCACAATAAGAGAATATTCGACCTGCCAGCATTACAACTTTTGTGATTTGGGGCCATTATTAAATAAAATAAGGGTTGCTGCACTGCAGTACTGTGACAGGTGATCTGGTAAGCTAGATGGCTACTAAGCAACTAACAGATGGGATAAGCTGGACAAAGGGATGATTCATGTCTTGGGCAGGATGGAGATGGGTAGCACAAGATTTCACTACATTACTCAGAATGGTATGTGATTTAAAATTTATGAATTATTTCTGGAATATTCCATTTAATATTTTCAGACCACAGTTGACCATGGGCAGCTGAGACTAAAGTGAAACAGTGGATAAGGGGGGGACTACTGGACTTTCCCTAATTCCTACTTTATAGAATTATAGTGCCATACACATCAGCAGAGCTGAAGCTCCAATACTTTGGTTACCTGATGTGAAGAGCTGACTCATTGGAAAAGACCCTGATGCTGGGAAAGATTGAGGCCAAGAGGAGAAGGGGGCATCAGAGGACGAGATGGTTGGATGGAATCACTGACTCAACTGACAAGAATGTGAACAAATTCCAGGAGATAGTGAAGGACAGGGAAGTATGGCGTGCTGCAGTTCATAGGGTCACAAAGAACTGGATACGACTTAATAACTGAACAACAACAAATTATCCTGAAGAGGGGAGTAAGAGATGGTTCATGGCACCTGCCTTCCCACAGTACCTTTAATGGCAACCTACCTCACCCAGAGCTCTTGTTCTAGAAGAAGCCTTTTGCTGATATAGCTTTTTATCATATGACTTTGTTCTCCTGGTCTCAGCTGATTGGACCAAGTGAAAGTACAATGATAAAGGTAAGTCAGTCCATGGAAAGACAGGTATTAGAGTCAAAGAATAAGCTAGGACAGTGAGATTCTCAGCTTCAGTAATTTTATGTAATACATACTAACTACTATGAACGTAATATGCATTCACTATAGTTAGTCCATAATGGAATTTTTAAAACCCTGATTTGTGGGAAAAAGTGGCAGTGAGTAGAATTAAGTAACACCGTAGTGTACTACAATAAATGCTGATTGGGAAATGAACAACGAGACTTCTGGTTACTATACTTTTTTCTAAAATTGATACATTTATCTCCAAATTCTTTATTTTAATGTATTTTGGAGGAGCAGACTGGCATTTAGCATATGTTTCAATTTAGTCACTGTTAATTTCTTGTAAATACATGTACATTTTCCCATTATCACTTGTCTAAATCTCCTCTAAGCATTGTTATTTCACTGAAAAAAATGAGAGACCCTATCAGTAGTATTTTCTCACATTAACTTCGTGGTTTTAAGAGAAACTAATTACCATCATAAGAAAATGCTGTCCTGTGGAGAAATTAATTGAAAATAAGAAGCAGGAATCTATCTCACTATCTATCTATGTAGCTATTTTTCTTTCTGCACACACATACACATATGTATACACACATAATTTCATATGTGTATATATAAATATATGATGAGTCAAAAAGGTGTTAGGAAAGAATGCATGTAAATCTGGATAATATATCAAGCACAACATACATTTGTCTTTCTATAGCTATGTTGACTGCATATGAAAAGATGAAAATAGTAAATTACAGGATTTCCAAAGACAGAGTCTGGCCCAATTTACTCATTAATTTTTTTTTCTAACCATACCTAGAGCAAATGCTTTTAACTTATCAGATCAGATCAGATCAGTCGCTCAGTCGTGTCCGACTCTTTGCAACCCCATGAACTGCAGCACGCCAGGCCTCCCCGTCCATTACCAACTCCCGGAGGTCACTCAGACTCATATTCATCGAGTTAGTGATGCCATCCAGCCATCTCATCCTCTGTCGTTCCCTTCTCCTCCTGCCCCCAATCCCTCCCAGCATCAGAGTCTTCTCCAATGAGTCAACTCTTCGCATGAGGTGGCCAAAATACTGGAGTTTCAGCTTTAGCATCATTCCTTCCAAAGAAATCCCAGGGCTGATCTCCTTCAGAATGGACTGGTTGGATCTCCTTGCAGTCCAAGGGACTCTCAAGAGTCTTCTCCAACACCACAGTTCAAAAGCATCAATTCTTCGGCGCTCAGCCTTCTTCACAGTCCAGCTCTCACATCCATACATGACCACAGGAAAGACCATAGCCTTGACTAGACGAAACTTTGTTGGCAAAGTGATGTCTCTGCTTTTGAATATGCTATCTAGGTTGGTCATAACTTTCCTTCCAAGGAGCAAGCGTCTTTTAATTTCATGGCTGCAGTCACCATCTGCAGTGATTTTGGAGCCCAGAAAAATCAAGTCTGACACTGTTTCCACTGTTTCTCCATCTATTTCCCATGTAGTGATGGGACCAGATGCCATGATCTTCGTTTTCTGAATGTTGAGCTTTAAGCCAACCTTTTCACTCTCCACTTTCACTTTCATCAAGAGGCTTTTTAGTTCCTCTTCACTTTCTGCCATAAGGGTGGTGTCATCTGCATATCTGAGGTTATTGATATTTCTCCCAGCAATCTTGATTCCAACTTGTGTTTCTTCCAGTCCAGCATTTCTCATGATGTACTCTGCATATAAGTTAAACAAACATGGTGACAATATACAGCCTTGACATACTCCTTTTCCTATTTGGAACCAGTCTGTTGTTCCATGACCAGTTCTAACTGTTGCTTCCTGACCTGCATACAGATTTCTCAAGAGGCAGGTCAGGTGGTCTGGTATTCCCATCTCTTTCAGAATTTTCCACAGTTTATTGTGATCTACACAGTCAAAGGCTTTGGCATAGTCAATAAAGCAGAAATAGATGTTTTTCTGGAACTCTCTTGCTTTTTCCATGATCCAGCAGATGTTGGCAATTTGATCTCTGGTTCCTCTGCCTTTTCTAAAACCAGCTTGAACATCAGGAAGTTCACGGTTCACATATTGCTGAAGCCTGGCTTGGAGAATTTTGAGCATTACTTTACTAGCGTGTGAGATGAGTGCAGTTGTGCAGTAGTTTGAGCACTCTTTGGCATTGCCTTTCTTTGGGATTGGGATGAAAACTGACCTTTTCCAAGACCTATAAGACCTTTTAGAACTAACACCCAAAAAAGATGTCCTTTTCATTATAGGGGACTGGAATGCAAAAGTAGGAAGTCAAGAAACACCTGGAGTAACAGGCAAATTTGGCCTTGGAGTACGGAATGAAGCTGGGCAAAGACTAACAGAGTTTTGCCAAGAAAATGCACTGGTCATAGCAAATACCCTCTTCCAACAACACAAGAGTCAAGACTCTATACATGGACATCACCAGATGGTCAACACCGAAATCAGATCGATTATATTCTTTGCAGCCAAAGATGGAGAAGCTCTATACAATCAGCAAAAACAAGACCGGGAGCTGACTGTGGCTCAGACCATGAACTCCTTATTGCCAAATTCAGACTGAAATTGAAGAAAGTAGGGAAAACCACTAGACCATTCAGGTATGACCTAAATCAAATCCCTTATGATTATACAGTGGAAGTGAGAAATAGATTTAAGGGCCTAGATCTGATAGATAGAGTGCCTGATGAACTATGGAATGAGGTTCGTGACATTGTACAGGAGACAGGGATCAAGACCATCCCCATGGAAAAGAAATGCAAAAAAGCAAAATGGCTGTCTGGGGAGGCCTTGCAAATAGCTGTGAACAGAAGAGAAGCGAAAAGCAAAGGAGAAAAGGAAAGATATAAACATCTGAATGCAGAGTTCCAAAGAATAGCAAGAAGAGATAAGAAAGACTTCTTCAGCGATCAATGCAAAGAAATAGAGGGAAACAACAGAATGGGAAAGTCTAAGGATCTATTCAAGAAAATCAGAGATACCAAAGGAACATTTCATGCAAAAATGGGCTCGATAAAGGACAGAAATGGTATGGACCTAATGGAAGCAGAAGATATTAAGAAGAGGTGGCAAGAATACACAGAAGAACTGTACAAAAAAAGAGCTTCACGACCCAGATAATCATGATGGTGTGATCACTGACCTAGAGCCAGACATCCTGGAATGTGAAGTCAAGTGGGCCTTAGAAAGCATCACTACGAACAAAGCTAGTGGAGGTGATGGAATTCCAGTGGAGCTATTCCAAATCCTGGTGTGATTAGATTGACTAGTTTTCTGTGAGTATGGTTTCAGTGTATTTGCCCTCTGATGCCCTCTTGCAAGACCTACCGTCTTACTTGGGTTTCTCTTACCTTGGGCGTGGGGTATCTCTTCCGGGCTGCTCCAGCAAAGCACAGCCATCGCACCTTACCTTGGACGAGGGGTCTCTCCTCACCGCCGCCCTTCCTGACCTTGGAGGAGGGGTATCTCCTCACCGCCGCCCTTCCTGACCTCGGTAGTGGGGTACCTCCTCTCGGCCGTGCGCTCCTAGTGCGCCGCAGCCGGCGGGGCGCTCCTAGTGCGCCGGTCGCGGGAAAGGCGAGGCGCTCCTAGTGCGCCGCTCGCGGCCGGCGGGCGCTCCTAGTGCGCCGCTCGCGGGGAGGCGCCGGCGCGGGAGGCGGGCGCTCCTAGTGCGCCGCGCGGGGAAAGGCGAGGCGCTCCTAGTGCGCCGGTCGCGGGAAAGGCGAGGCGCTCGTAGTGCGCCGGTCGCGGGAAAGGCGAGGCGCTCGTAGTGCGCCGGTCGCGGGAAAGGCGAGGCGCTCGTAGTGCGCCGGTCGCGGGAAAGGCGAGGCGCGAAAGGCGAGGCGCTCGTAGTGCGCCGGTCGCGGGAAAGGCGAGGCGCTCCTAGTGCGCCGGTCGCGGGGGGGGCCGTCGCGGGAAAGGCGAGGCGCTCCTAGTGCGCCGGTCGCGGGAAAGGCGAGGCGCTCCTAGTGCGCCGGTCGCGGGAAAGCGCGGTGCAAGCTCGTATATAAGCTTTTAATATAAGCTTTTAAACTTATAAGATTAGGTTTTTAAAACATGATATTTTAGAAGAGAAGTATGTTGTAGAATAAATGCTTCAAGCATGGTTTTATCACTTTATTTAATGTCAAAAAATTGGCATTGATATATTTATTCCTTACAGTTAAGGTACTAGGCTGAATTGTCAGGTAGGCCTTACAAAACAATTATACGAAGAGGCATAGTTATCCAAATCTTAAAACATGAAACAAAATGACTGACCATATGTGAATACAGTTTTTCAGGGAAAAAAATGAATTATGAGCATTATTTTCAACTAGGACCAGAAATAGGATATTGTGAGGCTCCTCTGGAGTACTATGGGTATAAAAATTATATTTCATCACTCAGAAATGGTCCTTGGGGGTCCAGTGCCAGAAGCTTTCTTGGAGTGTTAGAGCTCAGTGGAATGCCTTCCTAATGCATCTAACACATCACATGATCCAGTTGGACCTGGTAAACAGCCAATGTTCATTGAACAAACAGTAAGCTCAGGAGAGTAAGCTCTCACTTAGGCTTATCACTAGGTATTGATCATACTTGAAGCTGATCTATTACCAGCCTGGATGCTCCAAGATTAACTATGCAAGATCCAACTTTATGGCAATAGATTTTGAGTAATTGCCCTCTCTAAAAGGATCCACAGGGATATGGTCTTCTGTACAAAATTTTCCAGTTTGAGTAGCCTAATTCATAAATTTCTACATTTTTCAATTCTCTTTAAAGTTTGGGTTGGAGTAAGAGAAACCCAGAATAACAGGAAATAATCATAATCATAGCTATCGTTTATTGATCGCTTGATATAAGCTATGTATATACAATCTTCACAAAAATCCTGAAGGCTGAATATTTCTGGCCCTACTCTAGAGATGAGGTGACAGACTTAGAGATAGTGTTAGATTTCCAGTAAGGGTCAGAGATGAACCGAAAATTTTTATCCCAATTACCTCAACTGCACTATCTCAGTTGTTCAGGCTGCCATAACAAAATACCAGAATCACATAGCCTGGGTGGCTTAAACAACAGAAATTTATTCCTCACATTTTGGAGGCTGAAAGCATGAGATTTGTTGTTGTTGTTCAATCACTAAGTTGTGTCTGACTCTTTGTGACCCCATGGACTGCAGCATGCCAGGCTTCCCTGCCTCCACTATCTCCTGGAGTTTACTACAATTTATGTCCATTGAGTCTATGATGCCATCCAACAATTTCATCCTCTGCTGCCCCTTTCTCCTTTTGCCCTTAATCTTTCCAATATCAGGGTCTTTTCCAATGAGTTTGCTGTTTGCATTAGGTAGCCAAAATATTGGAGCTTCAGCTTCAGCATCAGTCCTTCCAATGAATATTCAGGGTTGATTTCTTTTAGGATTGACTGGTTTGAGCTCCATGTTGTCCAAGGGACTCTCACGAGTCTTATCCAGCACAATTCAAAAGCATCGATTCTTTGGCACTCAGCCTTCTTTATGGTCCAATTCTCACATCCATACATGACTACTGGAAAAATCATAGTTTTGACTATATGGACAAAGTAATGTCTCTGCTTTTTAATATGTTGTCTAGGTTTGTCATAGCTTTTCTTCCAAGGAGCAAGGGCATTTTAATTTCATCTTTTAATTTTTGTCCTTTAAAGTCTGAAATTAGGATACCATAATAGTCAGGTTCTGGTGCAGACTGTCTTCCTGGATTGCAGACAGTGGCTTTCTCTCTGTGTTATCACATGGGGTGATGAAGAACCTCCACTGTCTCTTCCTCTTCTTAAAAGGGCACTAATTGCATCATGGGATCTCAATTCTCAAGATTTCATCTATACCTAATTACCTCACAAAGGTCTCACCTCCTGCTCCTACTGCTAAGTTGCTTCAGTCGTGTCCGACTCTGTGCGACCCCATAGACGGCAGCCCAACAGGCTCCCCTGTCCCTGGGATTCTCCAGGCAAGAACACTGGAGTGGGTTGCCATTTCCTTCTCCAATGCATGAAGGTGAAAAGTGAAAGTGAAGTTGCTCAGTCGCGTCCTAGTACCTACTCACCTCCTGGCAGTACCATTATATAAGGATTAAGGCTATAAAATATGAATTTTGGGGAAACAAACAGTCCACTAAAAAAAGCATTCAAATTTTTCTGTACAAGAATTTCTAAAGTGTATTTTAAACAATCGTGAGATGGTTTGCATACAGTCTATATGTGTGTCCTGCAGTGAAACACATTGGCAAATAGATGTACACAGTATTCAATCTGGAGACATTCACAATGCATGTGATCTAAGTAAAGCCCCTGACAAGTCTTCCACAAGGGAAATCTATTTTACTTTAATCTGAGTTTTCCAAACTTGGTTTTTTATTAAACTCTTTTCCACAGGACACAGTTTGGGAAATAATTCGTTTCTGTCAGTCATGCTTTGGTCTTCTAACATTCTTCCTGTGTAGGATTATGACATAGGTTTTGGGAATTTACGTAAAACACATCATATTACAAGGATAGCAAGTGTGAAAACACAAAAAGCAGAAAGCTTAATTGCTTGGCATTTGTGGTTCTGCCAGCAGATGAGAAAAAGCTAAGACAAATGTCAGGGACAGTATGAAACTGTATTATGTATCATACCTAAATTTTTTTTGCTTAATATTCAGCTTCTTGCATAGACAAATAATAACGGTGATGGTGATAAGAGATGATGAGGAGGAGTATTGTATGAAACAAAGATAATTAATTGAAATACTTCTCCCTCATTGGATTGTTCAGGGTTCTCCCAAGAAACAGAACCAATTGTGTGTGTGTGTGTGTGTGTGTGTGTGTGTGTGTGTGTGTGTGGAGAGAGAGAGAAAGAGAAGAATTTATTACCAAAGAATTGGCTCATATGATTTTGGAGGCTGAGAAATCCCATGATCTGCTATCTGGCATCTGCAAACTGGAACCCCAGGAAAGCCAGTGGTGTAACTATGACCTGAGTCCAAAGGCCTGAGAATCCAGGGAGCTGATGGTGTAAATCCCAGTACAAAGGCAGGAGGAAGACTACTGTTTTAGCTCAAGCACACAGGTAGGAAAGGAGATAATGGCCCCTTCTTTTCCTTTTCCTTCTATTTAGACCCACAAGAGATTGCATAATCTGCACCCACATAGGGAAGAGCAAAGCAAAAACAGTCTACAAATTCAAATACTAATTTCTTCAGGAAACACCCTCACAGACATACCCAGAAATAATGCTTAATCCCAGACATCTGAGCTTAGTATGATTCAAGCTGACACAAAACATTAACCATCACACTCATCAAGGTGGCTTTTAAAAATCTAGAAAACTGATCACTGTACACAATTTACATGACTCTATTCTTGTACTGCAGCACATGACAGTTTTTATGTATATGGCTGAAGAAATTTGTTGAGGGTGCTCACTCTTTAAAACAAACCTACATGTAAAAATCAATTGAGAGAGATTCATTTTACTAAAGCTTCAACACAAAGTTTCAGAGTGGAAGTGATGAATTTTAAAAAAAGACATACTAAAGCCTTCAAAGTGTGAAATAAATTTCTACAACCCCATTTTTAAATGTCATGACAGACCTAGAAACAATTAAGTGAATATAACTAATTAAAACCAAATTACTAAATCGATAGTGTAATTTAGCCCAAACTAAAACTCACTCTAGCAGACTTGAAATACTTAGATTTGACAAACTGAGTACTGTATCTCAATTAGATAATACAATGCTATTGGCCAGGAAACTCGCAGGAAAAAAATCTTTATTTTTAGATGTGGGATTAATAATCAGGTATAGTATAATATTCTCAGAACATATCAATTATTATAAGATTCAGAATTAATCCAGAACATCACCTCTATTATATGATTGTACAAAGGCTAACTAGCCAAATTCCATAGGTTGAGAAATGAACACTATTAAGATGACACTTGTATTTAAGATATAGCTCCAAATTAATTTCAATGGCTGATTTCATATGTATAGGCTTTATTTTATGCTTATTTTTATTGTACTGTTTGATTTTTATGCAAAATTACCCTGGTAAAAGATTGCTGATAGAACTTAAGAGCTGGGTGTATGAGATTCTCCATGGACTTTAATAGCTAGCATAAGATTCTGTGGTCCTTGGAGGCTTGCCAAAGGAAGGAACATAGACTATGGAGAAGTCATTTTTAGAACAGAGTTGGGTGAAATATGGAGAGACCCTTTATACATATTCTAATTTCTGGCCCCAGTTGGTGAACTTCCAATGCAGGCATGTTAATAAATGGTACAGTTCAGGTGGCAAACTGACACAGTCTGTTTGGTTATATGAATATAGGTACTGGAAAATATGGAAGAATGATTTGGACAATAGTAGCAACCCACTCCAGTGTCCAGTGTTCTTGCCTGGAGAATCCCAGGGACGGGGGAGCCTGGTGGGCTGCCGTCTATGGGGTCGCATAGAGTCGGACACGACTGAAGCGACTTAGCAGCAGCAGCAGCAGCAACCTCACCTGACCATGACTGAGAGAGAAATACCAATTTTCAAAGCCATAATTTCATCAATAATTTTCTTTTCTTCTGTACATGCATAAAACATATAATTCATGAACCAACTCATGTGCTGGTAAGCTGTGAGTGTAGCTAGGCCTCGTATTTAGGAAAGAGGTCAATCACCTAAATGGTGTGATTTCATCTACCTCTAAGTAGCTCATCAATATTTGATGTTCTTTTAACATGAAACAAAAACCTTGTATCCAACAATTAGAAAAGAATATTATATTAACACAAAGATACAAGTGATAGATATTAGATCCTTTCTTAAAAATGCTATTGGAGTTATTTTAAAAGTACTAAAAGTTGTAGGGAGGATATATTAGGCTAACATAAGTCTGACCTGTCAAGGAGCCTGCTGATGTCAATAATGGACTGATATTGACAATGATGCCTCTCAGGTTCAGCAAGATTCAAAAGCATCTTTTGAATAATTAAAGAATAGTCAAATCATAAGCAATGTAGTGAAACTTCAAGTTTACATGGAGTCTGTTTAAAAATTAATGATTCAGAGGTGACATCAGCCAAATGGTGGACTAGGAAGCTCCAAGTCCTCATTTCCCCTTGGAAACATTAAAAATAAAATAAAACAGAAACAAGTAAACAAAACTAAAACTGGCTAAAATAACTTTATAGGAACTCTGTAAAACAATCAAAGATCTGCACCAACCAAGTAAATGCTCAATCAATAAAAAAAATAGAATTTGAATGATACGAAATGTTCTGGCATGTTATTCAGCTCACCATACCCTACCCCTTCCTTGGGTAGGAATCAAGATGCTGCACCATCTTGATTTGGAGGCAGCCCAGTTTCTAATTCCTTCTCTTGAACTAAAGGGAGCAGAGGGAGTTCTAACCTATCTGGGGTTTGCCTGACATATAAACTGAAAACAACACGTGTTGGATACAGTATGAAATCTTTGTGCATTGTTGGTGGGAATATAAAATGGTTCAACCACTGTGGAAAAGGGGATTGTGGCTTTTCAAAGATGAACAGTAGAATTATCACATGACACGTCAATTCCACTTCTGGGTATCTATCCAGAGGAATTTAAATCAGAGTATTGAACAATATTGTATATCCATGTCCATTGCAGTATTATTCTGAATAGACAAAAGGGGGAAAAAACCTGAAAGTCCATCAATAGTTGAATGGACAAAATTCGGCATAAATATATAATGCTATAATGTTGGGTGAAGCTCGAGGACATTATGCTAAATAAGTCAGTTGTGAAGGGACAAATGCTGTATGGCTCTACTTATATGAGGTATCTAAACTACAGACGGGAAAGAATCTGCCTGCAATGCAGGAGACCCAGGTTCAATCCCTGGGTTGGGAAAATCCCCAGGAGGAGGAAATTGCAACCCACTCCAGTATTCTTGCCTGGAGAATTCCATGGACAGAGGATCCTGGAAGAATAGTGGAGTGGATAGCCTGGCAGAATATTGGAGTGGATATCCTATCTCTTATCTAGGGGATCTTCCCAACCCAGGGATCGAACCAGGGTCTCCTGAATTGCAGGTGGATTCTTTACCAGCTGAGCTACCAGGGAAGCCCATATATGGGCTGCTGAAAAGTACTAAAAAGCAGAACCTAGGAGCAAAATACATACAAAATAAATTCTTTTTATTAAAGTGCAAATAAAATTTAAAAAAATACTAAAGAAAATGCATAAACTATAACTTTGTGCAGCAACATGGATGTATCACACAACTGATTGTGTTCAGCAAAGTAAACCAGAAACAAAAGAAAAGGCATGAAACCATTTACAAAAAGTTCAACATCTGATGATTTGAGTAATTTTTATTCATACAGATGCCCTACTACAATTAAAAGAAATGTTTAGATTATCCATTTAAAAATCATAGGGAAACACCCCAAATGTCCATCAGTAGGAGAATGGATAAACAATTTTACTTTATTCACACAATGGCATACTATTCCACAATGAAAAGGAAAAGCTACTGATTACACAGAAATAAGTATGCCTCTCAGTGACATTAAGCTGAGAGAAAGAATCTGGGAACAAAAAGAATATATAATATGATTTGTTTATACAAAGTTGTAGAAGAAGCAAAAGTAACCTATAGTGAAAAAAGAAAAATGATTGCCTGTGTTATGTGGTAAGATTTACTGGGAAGAAAGGACATGTGGGAACTTTCTGGGTTGAGGAAATGTTCTATGGCATTTGTCAACTCTCACTGCATTGCACACTTTGGATTTGTACATTTCAGTGTAAGTAATTTTTATTTAAAAAATAATATGTCTATAAGCAAAATAAGTGAATGAATGGATGAATAGAAAGAATCTGGTATAAAGTGTATCCTTTGACCCTAAAATTCCACATGTAACAAAGTATTCTAAAGAGATGAGTGAATAGATGTTCACACAAGCCTCTATCTAATTATTTATGTATCTATTCATCTACATCTATATATTTTATATTGTAGTTATATGAAGTTTTTGTACATTATGAAACTTAGAATAATCTTCAAATCTTTATTTGGGGATCATTTGAATAAAATATGACATATAATGGTACAGTATGCAGCCATTTCAAGCTAGATTGTAGTTGAATGTTTATTGACAGGAAAAGATGTCTATGATTTTTTAAGTACAAAAAAAGTCTATTTAAAATAGTAAATGTAGTATTACTCATTACAGCTAAAGACATTTGTGTATAGGCATGCAGGTAGATGGGCTTCCCTGGTGGCTCAGACGGTAAAGAATCTGCCTGCAAAGCGGGAGACCTGGTTCAATCCCAGAGTCGGGAAGATCCCCTGGAGGAAGGGCATGGCAACCACTCCACTATTCTTGCCTAGAGAATTCCATGGGCAGAGATGCCTGGCAGGCTACAGTCCATAGGTCACACAGAGTTGGATACAACTGAAGCGACAAAGCAGCAGCATGTAGGTAGATAGATACATAAATAGAACATATTCATGAGAAGATAGACACAAAACAGTTAACACTGTATTTCTAGGGTTAGAATTTGAAGTAAGTTTTACTTTAAAATTTATCCTTTTTCTATATCAAAACATTTCATAATATGACCATATTATTTATTTAAGCAAAGAAAATTGGTATTTTAATTCCAGAAAATAGAATACAAGTTACTTTAAATAATTTCTTTTGAAATTAATGTGATGAAATACATAATTTCTTCTCCCAGGTAATTAAGAATTTATTAATTATGTAGGGAAACAGATTAACAACAATTTCTGTATTCTCTACCATTTATTTTCAGTCAGTAACAAGAATTTTTTGCCATTTCTGACATTAATAAACAATTCTTAAAATATACAAAGTAAGTAGATTCTAATTAACTTGTCTTTTCATGGTGTGTGTATATGTCTGTGTATAATTTTTGTTTTAAATAGTATTTCTCTTATATCCATTGTTCATACACAGAAGGCAGATGGTTGTCAGAGACAAGATAAGAAAAGACATGTTTGTCTATCTTCCAGAAGTGAAGATTTCTAATTAATTTTGCTTTCACTTTACAGATGTCACTTGAGGTAAGCTATCAACTTTCGAACTGGCAGACTAGCTGATGAAAATTCAACAAACATCTGCTATTCTTCTTGGCATTCTTACAGGTTGCTTGATGTTATAATAAGCAGGAAAAAAAGTTTAAGGGTTGATTAAATCCTTATTAGTGGAAATGTGCAATGTGCACCCTCAAGAGCCTTTTGTTATAATACAAGGAAGTTTATTCCAAACTCCTTTACTCTGATGTGCTTAAGGGTGATGAATAATAAGCACAAAGAATTGTGAATAGAGGTAGAGACACTGTATAGTATTATGGATAATGATTATTTTTAACAAGTCATATGCCCAACAGTTGTTAATTACCATAGAGAATATGTAATAAATGAAAATGATGATCTTTAGCCTATTCAGAAAAGTCTAATCTTACTCTCAAATACATGCAAATTTATCCATAGAGTTTAATAAGCATTTAGACACGTACAGCAGTACAAAATACCACTTCATTTACAAACAATTTAAAGCATATTCTGTCTTTATAGAGTGTCTCTTCAAAACGTCCATCATTTTTAAAGGGATTCTTATCAGAAGCTATTACTTACAGTGACTTAAAAAAAAAAAAATCAAAGTATCTTTCCCCCGGTGTCAAGCATCTTCATTTTCCAAAATAAAGATGGATTCATTGTTGTTGAATTGTTGTTCATATTAGGAAAGTCATGGTTTACCATAGTCTGGGAAACAGATTCAGATAGTTACTTGCATGCAGATGGTTATTGGGAAGTGCATCTGTGAGTGAGTGAAGGAAGGGGACTGGACAGAGGGAGTAGTTAACTCTCATGCAATTGCACTAGGGGCCTTAACCAACCTCACAGGGAGCTCTGGAGCTGGGATGGTCCTATCAGGCATCCCAGATGGAGGCAAGGTTGCCCAGCCTTGGTAACCCCTTCGTCAACGAGTCATTGGAGGCAAGAGGCTTCCAGAAAAGCTGTAACCTTGGGAAAAGTAGCACCTTTAATCTGACTACAAGGCAGCTGGGTAAATAGAGCCACAGGCCTGAAGAGGGGAGGACTCTGGATGTTTTACCACAGAATTCATGACAACTAGTAAAAATTGCACCCATTGTGAGAAGATGTAAAAAAGAAAGTCAAAATCACTCATAATCCCATCAAGAATACATAAGCCAGACTAACATTTTTATGATCTTTGTATGATCAGATCAGATCAGTCGCTCAGTCGTGTCCGACTCTTTGCAACCCCATGAATCGCAGCACGTCAGGCCTCCCTGTCCATCACCAACTCCCGGAGGTCACTCAGACTCACATCCATCGAGTCAGTGGTGCCATCCAGCCATCTCATCCTCTGTCGTCCCCTTCTCCTCCTGCCCCCAATCCCTCCCAGCATCAGAGTCTTTTCCAATGAGTCAACTCTTCGCATGAGGTGGCCAAAATACTGGAGTTTCAGCTTTAGCATCATTCCTTCCAATGAACACCCAGGACTGATCTCCTTTAGGATGGACTGGTTGGATCTCCTTGCAGTCCAAGGGACTCTCAAGAATCTTCTCCAGCACCACAGTTCAAAAATATCAATTCTTCTGCACTCAGCTTTCTTTATAGTCCAACTCTCATATCCATACATGACCACTGGAAAAATCATAGCCTTAACTGGACAGACCTTTGTTGGCAAATAATGTCTTTGCTTTTTAATATGCTGTCTAGGTTGGTCATAACTTTCCTTCCAAGGAGTCAGAGTCTTTTAATTTCATGGCTGCAGTCACCATCTGCAGTGATTTTGGAGCCCAGAAAAATAAAGTCTGACACTGTTTCCACTGTTTCCCCATCTATTTCCCATGAAGTGATGGGACAGGAGGCCATGATCTTCATTTTCTGAATGTTGAGCTTTAAGCCAACCTTTTCACTCTCCACTTTCACTTTCATCAAGAGGCTTTTTAGTTCCTCTTCACTTTCTGGCCATAAGGGTGGTGTCATCTGCATCCCATCGGAGGTTATTGATATTTCTCCCAGCAATCTTGATTCCAACTTGTGTTTCTTCCAGTCCAGCGTTTCTCATGATGTACTCTGCACTCTTGCTGCCCCCTAGCGGGCTTCCCTAGCCTAGCCCTACTTACCTACCTACCTACCTACCTACCTACCTGGGGATTCGAACTGCTGACCTACCGACCTGCCTGCCTGCCTGCCTGCCTGCCTGCCTGCCTCTACGCTACCGTGGCTGGCTTCTTTGTATGATCACCTGGGCCTAAAAACTCACATGTCATTCTTGGCTGCTCTTTTTCTTTCTCTGACTCTGACATCCAATAAACTAGCAACTCAACAACATTATACACAAATGTTTCTTAAACCAATTTCTTGTTCCAATGTTATCCCCATTTCTGTAACCCTAATTCAGGACCTCATTATCTCTTGCTTCATTTATGATGTCTGTAGTTTTGGTGACTTTTCAGCTCATTGGCTATTATTTCATTCCTCCTTTGCTTTCCAACAAAACTTGCTCTTCCTAACATACACCATAGTGTTTTCTGTTTTAAAGAGTTTCCTTAATTGTATTCTTTCCCCTGAAATATTATTTCTGCATCTAATATACCAGAACCTTCTTCCAAACATATACACAGACCCCTTTGCCTCCCTTCTCCACAGTTTCACTCTCTGACTTAACTCTGTTTAAATCATCATCTTTTCAAACTTTGCTTTCCCTTACACTCCCACCCTAGGCTGTGTTTTCAAATCACCCTCCATATATCTCTATTAGAACATTTACTATACTATGCTTAAAGACTTCCTGTGACTTCCCATTATATTTAGAGTAAAATCCAAATTTACTCTGGTTTACAAAGCCCTACACAGTCTGACCTTTGCCTGCCTCTTTACAATGTATCACAGTCTATCCATACTTCCTTCTTTATGTTCTTTAATTACATTGCCACCAAAGTCATTCATGTCTTTCAGACTTTTTGCTTTAGCTGTCTCCTATGCCAGGGATGTTATTTTCTGCAATCTTTATAGGACCTGCTCCTCCTTGCCATTGAGTTCCCTTGGTTAAATGTCATCTTCTGGGAGAGCTCTTTTGATCATTTCAGTTAAATAGTTACCCAGTCATTAACACATCACACTTTCATTTTCTTCACAGCACTCACGGGAAGGTATAACTACTTTGGTTACTGTCTGTCTATTCTCATTAGAATATAACCCCAGACCAACAGTGAACTTAGATTTACCTTATCTACCACTGTTTGCTCAGAATCTAGAAAACTGCATGATACACAGTCAGATCAGATCAGATCAGATCAGTCGCTCAGTCATGTCGAACTCTTTGCAACCCCATGAATCGCAGCACGCCAGGCCTCCCTGTCCATCACCAACTCCCGGAGCTCACTCAGACTCACATCCATCGAGTCAGTGATGCCATCCAGCCATCTCATCCTCTGTCGTCCCCTTCTCCTCCTGCCCACAATCCCTCCCAGCATCAGAGTCTTCTCCAATGAGTCAACTCTTCGCATGAGGTGGCCAAAGTGCTGGAGTTTCAGCTTTAGCATCATTCTTTCCAAAGAAATCCCAGGGCTGATCTCCTTCAGAATGGACTGGTTGGATCTCCTTGCAGTCCAAGGGACTCTCAAGAGTCTTCTCCAACACCACAGTTCAAAAGCATCAATTCTTTGGTGCTCAGCCTTCTTCACAATCCAACTCTCACATCCATACATGACCACAGGAAAAACCATAGCCTTGACTAGACGGACCTTTGTTGGCAAAGTAATGTCTCTGCTTTTGAATATGCTATCTAGGTTGGTCATAACTTTCCTTCCAAGGAGTAAGCGTTTTTTAATTTCATGGCTGCAGTCACCATCTGCAGTAATTTTGGAGCCCAGAAAAATAAAGTCTGCCACTGTTTCCCCCCTAAATTTTTGATAAATAAATGTTTTTATCTTTGTCCTGTTAGACTATATGTTTCTCAAAACTAGGACATGTACCTTAATTTGAAGTCCTGTTTATCACTAACCCCAAACAAAATGCTTAGAAAAGAGCAGAAGTTCAAAAATATTGAAGGATTTAACCGCTTTATTTTCTAATTTTGGGTAATTAATTGTGTCATTCCTGGGATCATGTCCATTTGACCTACATTGTGATTGGCTGTTTTACATTCTCTAACCCAAAATACTAGCTTTGGAAAGTGCTTAGCTTTGCAACAACACAAGACAAGACTCTACACATGGGCATCATCAGATGGTCAACATAAAATCAGATTGATTATATTCTTTGCAGCCCAAGATGGAGAAGCTCTATACAGTCAGCAAAAACAAGACCGGGAGCTGACTGGCTCAGATCATGAACTCCTTATTGCCAAATTCAGACTCAAATTGAAGAAAGTAGGGGAAAACCACTAGACCATTCAGGTATGACCTATATCAAATTCCTTATGATTGTACAGTGGAAGTGAGAAATAGATTTAAGGGACTAGATCTGATAGATAGAGTGCCTGATGAAATATGGATGGAGGTTCATGACATTGCACAGGTTGACAGGGATCAAGATCATCCCCATTGAAAAGAAATGCAAAAAAGCAAAACGCCTGTCTGGGGAGGCCTTACAAATAGCTGTGAAAAGAAGAGAAGCATAAAGCAAAGGAGAAAAGGAAAGGTATACCCATTTGAATGCAGAGTGCCAAAGAATAGTAAGGAGAGATAAGAAACCTTCCTTAGTGATCAATGCAAAGAAATAGAGGAAAACAACAGAATGGGAAAGACTAGAGATCTCTTCAAAAAAATTAGAGATATCAAGGGAACATGTCATGCAAAGATGGGCTTGATAAAGGACAGAAATGGTATGGAACTAACAGAAGCAGAAGATATTAAGAAGAGGTGGCAAGAATACGCAGAAGAACTGTACAAAAAAGATCTTCATGATCAAGATAATCACGATGGTGTGATCACTGACCTAGAGCCAGACATCCTGGAATGTGAAGTCAAGTGGGCCTTAGAAAGCATCACTATGAACAAAGCTAGCAGAGATGATGGAATTCCAGTTGAGCTGTTTCAAATCCTGAAAGATGATGCTGTGAAAGTGCTGCACTCAATATGCCAGCAAATTTGGAAAACTCAGCAGTGGCCACAGGACTGGAAAAGTTCAGTTTTCATTCCAATCCCAAAGAAAGACAATGCCAAAGAATGGTCACACTACCACACAATTGCACTCATCTCACACACTAGTAAAGTAATGCTCAAATGTCTCCAAGCCAGGCTTTAGCAATACATGAACCATGAACTTCCAGATGTTCAAGCTGGTTTTAGAAAAGTCAGAGGAACCAGAGATCAAATTACCAACATCCTCTGGATCATCAAACAAGCAAGAGAGTTCCAGAAAAACATCTATTTCTGCTTTATTGACTATGCCAAAGCCTTTGACTGTGTGGATCACAATAACCTGTGGAAAATTCTGAAAGAGATGGGCATACCAGACCACCTGATCTGCCTCTTGAGAAACCTATATGCAAGTCAGGAAGCAACAGTTAGACCTGGACATGGAACAACAGACTGGTTCCAAATAGGAAAAGGAGTACGTCAAGGCTGTATATTGTCACCCTGCTTATTTAACTTATATGCAGAGTACATCATGAGAAACGCTGGGCTGTAAGAAGCACAAGCTGGAATCAAGACTCCCGGAAGAAATATCAATAACCTCAGATATGCAGATGACACCACTCTTATGGCAGAAAGTAAAGAGGAACTAAAAGCCTCTTGATGAAAGTGAAAGAGGAGAGTGAAAAAGTTGGCTTAAAGCTCAACATTCAGAAAACGAAGATCATGGCATCTGGCCCCATCACTTCATGGGAAATAGATGGGGAAACAGTGGAAACAGTGTCAGACTTTATTTTTCTGGGCTCCAAAATCACTGCAGATGGTGACTGCAGCCATGAAATTAAAAGACGCTTACTCCTTGGAAGGAAAGTTATGACCAACCTAGATAGCATATTCAAAAGCAGAGACATTACTTTGCCAACAAAGGTCTGTCTAGTCAAGGTTATGGTTTTTCCAGTGGTCATGTATGGATGTGAGAGCTGGACTGTGAAGAAAGCTGAGCACCGAAGAACTGATGCTTTTGAACTGTGGTGTTGGAGAAGACTCTTGAGAGTCCCTTGGGCTGCAAGGAGATCCAACCAGTCCATTCTAAAGGAGATCAGCCCTGGGATTTCTTTGGAGGGAATGATGCTGAAGCTGAAACTCCAGTACTTTGGCCACCTCATGTGAAGAGTTGACTCATTGGAAAAGACTCTGATGCTGGGAGGAATTGTGGGCAGGAGGAGAAGGGGTCGACAGAGGATGAGATGGCTGGATGGCATCACTGATTCGATGGACGTGAGTCTGAGTGAACTCCAGGAGTTGGTGATGGACAGGGAGGCCTGGCATGCTGTGATTCATGGGGTTGCAAAGACACGAGTGAGCGACTGAACTGAACTGAACTGAATATCACCAATTAAAGGATACATTAAATTCACCACTTTATAAGCTATAAAATATACTGAGAAAAATACAGCTTCCTTTCTGTAATACTTGTGCCAAATATGCATAACCTGAATCTAACCAGAAAGGAACATGAGACACAGAGGTATATTTTACCAAATAAGTAGCCTGTGATTTTCAAAAGTGTCCAAGTTAAGAAAGTGAAAAAAGACTAAGGAATTGTTCTAGATTGAAGGAGACTAAAGGAATTCATATCCATATTCCAATGAGCTATCCCATTTAGATGCTTTATGTGGGAAGGATGAAGGATCTTATTGGAACAATTGATGGAATTTGAAATGAGTACATGGATAAGCTGTCACCAATGAATGCCTACTTATTAATTTTGGTGGTTGTACTATGGTGCCCCCAAAAAACCCCCGGGGGGGGGGCGGGGGTGCCCGGCAAAGAACACAAACACAAGCAGCAGCAGCACTATGGTTATATGGTTTTCCTAGGTGGCTCAGTGGTAAAGAATCTGCCTGCCAGTGCAGGAGACACAAGAGATGCAGGTTCGATCCCCTGGAGAAGGAAATGGCAACCCACTCCAGTATTGTTGTCAGAAAATTCCATGGACAAAGGAGCCTGGTGGGCTACAGTCCATGGAGTTGCAAAGAGTTGGACACAACTGAAGCGACTTAGAACAAAGCAAAACACTATGGTTATATAGAGATTGTCTTTCTAGAAAATAGGTATCAAAGTATTCCTAGGTAACATGGCATCAATGTGCTTTCCAATGACTCAAGAAAAAAAATTATACTTCTTTTATACTTTTTTAAGTCTGAAAATATTTCTAAAAATAAGAACATTTCCAGTTTAATTGTAGATCATTCATTAAATAATGAGCATTTTGATAGTTTTTGAGTGTGTCTATTAATAGATTTAAGCCACTCCTGCTGCTTTAGGAACCTCTGGGATCCTCTGGGAAGATTGCAACCCAGGGATCAATCCCAGGTCTCCTGTATTGCAGGCAGATTCTTTACCAGCTGAGCCACAAGGAAAGCTGCAGAAACCTCACTGAAACTCAAATATTCTGTCTTTTCAGCTTCTTTTAAAGAGATCCCCCCACCCTCGTCCCATAATATTTAAATATATTCAAATCTCTCTAATCTTAAAACAAACAAATGTGCAACCAAATAAAACTTACCTGAGACAATTGCTTTGTCGTTAAATCGTTTCTGACTCTTTGAGACCCTATGGACTGTAGCTCACCAGGCTCCTCTGTTCATGGGATTTTCTAGGCAAGAATCCTAGAGTGAGTAGCCATTTACTTCTCCATTCTTGACACTACATATTCCTTATTAGTCCTATAATTCAAAGCTAAACTTGAAAGATCAGTCTGTTTGCTTTGCCCACATTTTCCTTCAAATTCTACCATTATACTGAAATGACTGTTTTTGGCCATAGTAACCAATGATCTTTCAGTGTTGTATCTTTTTGCTGTTTCATACTGTTCACGGGGTTCTCAAGGAAAGAAGACTGAAGTGGTTTGCCATTCCTTTCTCCAGTGGACCACGTTTTGTCTGAACTCTCCACCATGACCCATCCGTCTTGGGTGGCCCTACATGGCATGGCTTATAGTTTCATTGAGTTAGACAAGGCTGTAATGCAGGTCATCAGTTTGGTTAGTTTTCTGTAATTGTGGTTTCCATTCTGTCTTCCCTCTGATGGATAAGGATAAAAGGCTTGTGGAAGCTTCCTGATGGGAGGGACTGGCTGTGGGAGAATCTGGGCCTTTTGGGGCCATGCTCAGTAAATCTTTAATCCAAATTTCTGTTGATGGGTGGGTCTGTGTCTCTTCCCTATGGTAGGGTAATGATGGTAATGGAGACCTCCTTCAAAAGGACTTATGCAAGGACTGTTGTATTCAGTGCCTGTGAGCCCAGGGCAGCCACTGTAAACCCATCCCTCCGCCTGAGACTCCTGGACACTCACAGGCAAATCTGGCTCACTCTCTTGTAGGGTCACTGCTCGTTTCTTCTGGGCCCTGGTGAGCACAAGATTTTGTTTGTGCCCTCCAAGAATCTGTTTTCCCAGTCCTATGGAAGTTCTGTAATCAAATCCCAATGGCCTTCAAGTCAAATTCCCTGGGGGTTCTCAGTCCCTTTGCCAGATCCCCAAGTTGGGAAATCTGTTGTGTGCCTTAGAACTTTTGCAACAGTGCAAAAACATCTTTGGTATCATTTTTCTCCAGTTTTTGGGTTGTCTCCTCAGTGGCTCTAAGGTGGGGTTCACATACCACACCTTCCAGGTCTGCTGCAGCCAGAGCCCCAGTCCCCACATCAGGTCACTGCAGATCCATGCCTCTGCAGGAGACATTCAAACATTCAAAGGCAGGTCTGGCTCAGTCTCTTGTGGGGTCCCTGGGTCCTGGTATGCACATGATTTTGTTTGAGTCCTCCGAACATCTCTAATCGGAGAAGGCAATGGCACCCCACTCCAGTTTTCTTGCCTGGAAAATCCCATGGACGGAGGAACCTGGTAGGTTGCAGTCCATGGGGTCGCTAAGAGTCGGACATGACTGAGCGACTTCACTTTCTCTTTTCACTTTCATGCATTGGAGAAGGAAATGGCAACCCACTCCAGTGTTCTTGCCTGGAGAACCCCAGGGACGGGGAAGCCTGGTGGGCTGCCATCTATGGGATCACACAGAGTCGGACACGACTGAAGTGACTTAGCATAGCCTAGCATAGCAACATCTCTAATGGTTGTGGGGTTTGATTCTAAATGTGATTTAGCGCCCCCCCCCCCCCCAACACCACCACCTTGTTAGGGCTTCTCCTTTGCCCTTGGACATGGGGTATCTTTTTCTGGTGGGATCCAACATTCTCTTGTTGATGGTTGTTCAGTGGGTTGCAGTTTTGGAGTTCTCACAGGAGGTGATGAGCCAAAGAATGTTCAAACTGCTACACAAGTACACTCATCTCACACCCTAGCAAAGTAATGCTCAAAATTCTCCAAGCTAGGCTTCAACAAAGGACTTCCAGGTGTTTAAGCTGGATTTAGATAAGGCAGAGGAACCAGATATCAAATTGCCAACATCCACTGGATCATAGAAAAAGCAAGAGAGTTCCAGAAATACATCTACTTATGCTTCATGGACTACACTAAAGCCTTTGACAGTGTGGATCACAACAAATTGTGGGAAATACTTCAAGAGATGGGAATACAAAACCACCTTACGTGCCTCCTGAGTAATCTGTATGCAGATGAAGAAGCAACAGTTAGAACCTGACATGGGATGACGGTCCAGTTCCAAGTTGAGAAAGGAGTCTGTAAAGGCTGTGTATTGTCACCTTGCTTATTTAACTTATATTCAGAGTCCATCTTGTGAAATGCCGGACTGGATGAAGCACAAGTTGAAATGAAGATCACAGGGAGAGATATCAATAACCTCAGATATGCAGATGATACCACCTTTATGGCAGAAAGTGAAGAGGAACTAAAGAGCCTCTTGAAGAAAGTCAAAGAAGAGAGTGATAAAGCTGGCTTAAAACTCAACATTCCAAAAACTAAGATCATGGCATTCAGTCCCATCACTTCATGTCAAATAGATGGGGAAACAATGGAAACAGGGACAGACTATATATTCTTGGGCTCCAAAATCACTAAAGATGGTGACTGCAGCCATGAAATTAAAAGACGCCTACTCCTTGGAAGAAAAGCTATGACCAGCCTAGACAGCATATTAAAAAGCAGAGACATTACTTTGCCAACAAAGATCCATCTAGTCAAAGCTTTGGTTTTTCCAGTAGTCATGTATGGATGTAAGATTTGGACTATAAAGAAAGCTGAGTGCCAAAGAATTGATGCTTTTGAACTGTGGTGTTGGAGAAGGCTCTTGAGAGTCCCTTGGACACAAGGAGATCCAACCAGTCAATCCTAAAGTAAATCAACTCTGAATATTCATTGGAAGGACTGATGCTGAAGCTGAAACTCCAATACTTTGACCACCTGATTTGAAGAACTGACTCATTGGAAAAGCCCCTGATGCTGGGAAAGATTGAAGGCAGGAGGAGAAGGGGATGACAGAGATGAGATGGTTGGATGGCATCACTAACTTGACGGCCATGAGTTTGAACAAGCTCTGGGAGTTGGTGATGGACAAGGAAGCCTGGTGTGCTGCAGTCTGTAAGGTTGCAAAGAGTCGGACACAACTGAGCAACTGAACTGAACCAATGATCTTCCAGATGCCAAATCCAATGATGACTTTACAGTCTTTTCCAAGTGTTCAAAGCTACCACTGGCGTTGTTGATAAAGTGATAGTTCTAATATCCATGAATGAGCACATTAATGCTTTGCTTAAAGCTGTTTAATAATATTCCAAAGCAATTAGAATAAAGTCCATAAATCTCTTGAATAAAATATAAAGATCAAGATCTGATACTTGCCTACTTTTCAGGTCTCATCTCTTGTCTCTCCTTCCCTCCCAACCAGTCATGCTGAAATCTGCACAGTTCATTCAATTTCTATAGTCTCAGCACTGATCCCAGCTACAGGCAGATATGAGTTCAGTTCAGTTCAGTTCAGTCGTTCAGTCCTGTCTGACTCTGTGACCCCATGAACTGCAGTACAACAGGCCTCCCTGTAACTAAGTAAATATTCAATTAATGAGTGCATGCTATTTGCCTAAATTTGTACTAGATGCTGTGGAAAATGCAAATAAATATTTGAAATCATGACTATTCAAGGACACACACAGCTAACATTACATTCAGTGATGAAAGGATTAAAACTTTTCCTCTAAAATCAGCAACAAGACATAAATATCTGTTTGACCACTATTACTCAGCATTGTGCTGGAAGTCCTAGACAGAGCAATCAGACAATAAAAACAAATAAAAGATATCCAAATTGAAAAGGATGGACTATAAATATCTCTATTCACAGATGATATGGTGAAAAAAATACATGGAGAATTTCAAAGAACCCACAAGAAAGCTAATAGAGCTAGTAAATTAATTCAGAAAATTTACATGGTATAAAATGACACGTAAAAATCAGTTATGGCTGTATACCAGCAATAAGCAATCAAAAAAGGGGACTTCCCTGGTGGTCCAGTGGTTAAGACTCTGACCTTCCATTTCAGGTAGTGTGGGCCTAGTCCCTTACCAGGGAACTAAGGTCTCACAAGATGTGCAAACTGTGGAAAACAGTTTGGCAGCTCTTTGAAAATCTAAACATACAACTAGCATATGATCCAGCCATTCCATTCTTTAGTATATACCCCAAAGAATCTTAAACAAGGACTCAGATACTTAAATTTAAACAAGGGCTGCCCTGGTAGATTAGTGGTAAAGAATCCACCTGCCAGTACTGGAGACAGGTTCAATCCCTGGCCCAGGAAGACCCCACATGCTGCAGCACAACTAAGCCTGTGCACCACATCTGTGAGTCTGTGCTCTAGAGCATGGGAACTGCAACTACTGAGCCCATGTGCGGCAACTACTGAAGCCTGTGCACTCTAGAGCCTGTGCTCTGTAACAAAAGAAGCCACTGCAATGCGAAGCCTGAGCGCCACAACTACAGAGTGGCCCTTGCTTGCTGTAACTAGAGAAAAGTCTGCGTGGCAAGGAAGACCCAGCACAGACAAAAGTAAATAAATAAATAGAATAAATAAAATTATAAAAAATAATCAAATGGGAACTAACTAATATATAAATCAGCTAGAAGTTTTGGAAAATATTTGCACTGCCTCCAACACCCTGTTTGAATTTATGACATATCAAGTATTCAGATTGATAAGAACAACATCAAGTTCTCAATAGAAAAAGACAAAAAAAAAAATTGAACAGATATTCCCCATAATGGAAAATTAGATTGAACAGGTTAGAAAACATGAGTTGTCACTAAGTGTAATCAAACAGGTGCCATCTTGGTATTTTGTGAAAGTACAAACACGTTTATAATCACAATAAGTAATATTGGTAAGGTGTTAATGTATGTCAACTGGAGTGGCATTACAAATTGGAAAAAATCTCTTAAAGAGAAATATGGCAATGTGAGCTATACACCACAAAATATACACATCCTTTGACTCAGTAACTCCACTGCTATTTGTTCTTTTCAAAAAAGAATCAGAAAAAAAATATGTGCATTAAAATATCCACTGAGCTGTTTACCTATAGAAGATTGTACTGGTCATAATTATTTAGTGAAATGACTTAATAAATTTTGGTAGCTCAGCATGTTAAAAGAGAAAGTATATTACAATACTAATCATCAAGACTATGAGAGTATGAAAATAATTATGATATAGCATAGAAACTGGTAGGTTAAACTATGAGTGAAATGATGTGAAAATGCCTCAGGGTGAAAGGCAACCCAACCTACATGAGTTAAAACAGTTGCTATGTTAGTGTTAGGATTTTGTGCTCTTTGTTTTTATTTTTATATTTATCTTGAATGCCAAGTTTTGTAGGACTAAAGTGTTATTTCTTTTAGGACTAAAGTATTATGTCTTTTAATTACTCCTATATCAGGGGGGGGAAAAAATAAAATTAGGGGGGGGGGGGGGGAGGAAAAAAAGGAGAGAAGAGGGGGAGAGGAGAAAAGAGAAAAAAAAGAAAATAAAAAAAAAAAAAAAAAAAAAAAAAAAAAAAAAAAAAAAAAAAAAAAAAAAAAAAAAAAAAAAAAAAAAAAAAAAAAAAAATTTTTTTTTTTTTTTTTTTTTTTTTTTTTTTTAAAAAATGCCCCTTGTTTTTTTCCCAAAAAAAAACTAAAAAAAAAAAAAATAAAAAAAAAAAATGTTATTTATTGGTCATAGAAAATCAAGTTGGAATAATAAGAGGCATGAGGTTAGTTAAATCTTCTTGTCTTAGATATAGATGTATATGGATTAATCGTTCAAGATGTCAGGATCTGAGTGAGAAAGACTACCAGATCTCTGGTGGCTAATATTTATGGTTTGGTGTGATTTCTAGTTTTCTCTTGTTTGGCTTAATTTGCATTTTACTTTTAAGTTCTGTTTGATAGCCAGTCTATATTTTTATTTTCTGTTCTTTTTTTCCATTAATTTATTTATTTTAATTGGAGGCTAATTACTTTGCAATATTGTGGTGGTTTTTGCCATACTGGCTACATTTTTAAATGAAGTTTGAATGTATTGGTGCATGAACATTTCTCTGCAGCCTAATGAAAACATGTTACCAAAGTGCCTTGTTGTAGCATTGAAATTTATCTCAGGTAATAAGGAGCATGGAAATGAACCTCTATTTCAGCCCCTGAGGCAAGGCAGGGAACCTGAGCATCAGAAAAGTCCATTAGGAAATGCAGGCTGTAGTATCATAACTTCAGCAATGCTTTGAAATTGTCACATTGTATCATGAGGACCTGTGCGAATCAGTGGTAGCACTGGTAGGCCCAGAATACTAACAGTGACAATCACGTACTAGTTCAAATATCCTAATCAATCAGGCAGATTTTTAATTAATTCTAATTGTTTTATTATGGTTCCTAGCACCACTTCAGCCACTCAGTATTCTTGCCTTGAGAACCCCATGAGCTGAAAGTGAAAAACAGTATGAAAGCCGGCACAAAAAAAAAAAAAATGATAGGATACTGAAAGAGAAACTCCCCAGGTCAATAGGTGCCCAATATGCTACTGGAGATCAGTGGAGAAATAACTCCAGAAAGAATGAAGGGATGGAGCCAAAGGAAAAACAATACCCAGCTGTGGATGTGACTGGTGATAGAAACAAGGTCCGATGCTGTAAAGAGCAATATTACATAGGAACCTGGAATGTCAGGTCCATGAATCAAGGCAAATTGGAAGTGGTCAAACGGGAGATGGCAAGAGTGAATGTCGACATTCTAGGAATCAGTGAATTAAAATGGACTGGAATGGGTGAATTTAACTCAGATGACCATTATATCTACTACTGCAGGCAGGAATCCCTTAGAAATGGAGTAGCCATCATGGTCAACGAGAGAGTCCAAAATGGAGTACTTGGATGCTATCTCAAAAACTACAGAATGATCTCTGTTCGTTTCCAAGGCAAACCATTCAATATCACAGTAATCCAAGTCTATGCCCCAACCAGTAACGCTGAAGAACCTGAAGTCGAATGGTTCTATGAAGACCTCCAAGGCCTTTTAGAACTAATACCCAAAAAAGATGTCCTTTTCATTATAGGGGACTGGAAGGAAAAAGTAGGAAGTCAAGAAACACCTGGAGTAACAGGCAAATTTGGCCTTGGAATACGGAATGAACCAGGGCAAAGACTAATAGAGTTTTGCCAAGAGAATGCACTGGTTATGGCAAACACCCTCTTCCAACAACACAAGAGAAGACTCTACACATGGACATCACCACATGGTCAACACTGAAATCAGATTGATGATATTCTTTGCAGACAAAGATGGAGAAGCTCTATACAGTCAGCAAAAACAAGACTGGGAGCTGACTGTGGCTCAGATCATGAGCTCCTCATTGCCAAATTCAGACTTAAATTGAAGAAAGTAGGGAAAACCACTAGACCATTCAGGTATGATCTAAATCAAATCCCTTATAATTATACAGTAGAAGTGAGAAATAGATTTAAGGGACTAGGTCTGATAGAGTGCCTGATGAACTATGGACTGAGGTTCGTGACATTGTACAGGAGACAAGGATCAAGACCATCCCCATGGAAAAGAAATGCAAAAAAGCAAAATGGCTGTCTGGGGAGGCCTTACAAATAGCTGTGAAAAGAAGAGAAGCGAAAAGCAAAACAGAAAAGGAAAGATATAAGCATCTGAATGTGGAGTTCCAAAGAATAGCAAGGAGAGATAAGAAAGCCTTCCTCAGCGATCAATGCAAAGAAATAGAGGAAAACAACAGAATGGGAAAGACTAGAGATCTCTTCAAGAAAATTAGAGATATGAAGGGAACATTTCATGCAAAGATGGGCTCAATAAAGGACAGAAATGGTATGGACCTAACATAAGCAGAAGATATTAAGAAGAAGTGGCAAGAATACACAGAAGGACTGTACAAAAAAAGAGCTTCACGACCCAGATAATCATGATGGTGTGATGATTCACCTAGAGCCAGATATCCTGGAATATGAAGTCAAGTGGGCCTTAGAAAGCATCACTACGAACAAAGCTCGTGGAGGTGATGGAATTCCAGTTGAGCTATTTCAAATCCTGCAAGATGATGCTGTGAAAGTGCTGTCCTCAACATGCCAGAGAATTTGGAAAATTCAGCAGTGGCCACATGACTGGAAAAGGTCAGTTTTCATTCCAATCCCAAAGAATACTGAAACTATCGCACAATTGCACTCATTTCACATGGTAGTAAAGTAATGCTCAAAATTCTCCAAGCCATGCTTCAGCAATATGTGAACCATGAACTTCCAGATGTTCAAGCTGGTTTTAGAAAAGGCAGAGGAACCAGAGATCAAATTTCCAACATCCGCTGGATCATGGAAAAAGCAAGAGAGTTCCAGAAAAACATTCATTTCTGCTTTATTGACCATGCCAAAGCCTTTGACTGTGTAGATCACAATAAACTGTGGAAAATTCTGAAAGAGATGGGAATACCAGACCACCTGACCTGCCTCTTGGGAAATCTGTATGCAGGTCAGGAAGCAACAGTTAGAACTGGACATGGAACAACAGACTGGTTCCAAATAGGAAAAGGAGTACGTCAAGGATGTATATTGTCACCCTGCTTATTTAATTTATATGCAGAGTACATCATAAGAAACGCTGGGCTGGAAGAAGCACAAGCTGGAATCAAGATTGCCAGGAGAAATATCAATAACCTCAGATATGCAGATGACACCACCCTGATGGCACAAATGAAGAGGAACTAAATGGCCTCTTGATGAAAGTGAAAGAGGAGAGTGAAAAAGTTGGCTTAAAGCTCAACATTCAGAAAACTAAGATCATGGTGTCTGGACCCATCACTTCATGGGAAATAGATGGGGAAAGAGTGGAAACAGTGTCAGACTTTATTTTGGGGGGCTCCAAAATCACTGCATATGGTGATTGCAGCCATGAAATTAAAAGACACTCCTTGGAAGGAAAGTTATGATCAATCTAGATAGCATATTGAAAAGCAGAGATATTACTTTGCCAACAAAGGTCTGTCTAGTCAAGGCTATGGTTTTTCCAGTGGTCATGTATGGATGTGAGAGTTGGACTATGAAGAAAGCTGAGTGCTGAAGATTTGATGCTTTTGAACCGTGGTGTTGGAGAAGACTCTTGAGAGTCCCTTGGACTGCAAGGAGATCCAACCAGTCCATCCTAAAGGAGATCTGTCCTGAGTGTTTATTGGAAGGACTGATGCTGAAGCTGAAACTCCGATTGTTTGGCCACCTCATGCGAAGAGTTGACTCATTGGAGAAGACCCTGATGCTGGGAGGGATTGGTGGCAGGAGGAGAAGGGGACAACAGAGGATGAGATGGCTAAATGGCATCCCCAACTCGATGGACATGAGTTTCCGTGAACTCAGGGAGTTGGTGATGGACAGGGAGGCCTGGTGTGCTGTGATTCATGGGGTCCCAAAATCAGACACGGCTGAGCGACTGAACTGAATTTACTGATAACCTAATATAATCTTCAAAATCATTCAGTGAGGTAAATCTGTTGCCTATGTTTACAGATAGCCAAACTCATTTAGCAAATCCTCCTTGTTTACATTTTTGATTATCCCCTTGTTTCACCACTGATCATTTCCAAAACTACTTCTACAGTCAAGAAAGAAATTTGAGACCATAGGAAACTCTACTCAGTGCTCTGTGGTAACCTAAATGGCAAGGAAATCCAAAAAAGATGGGATATATGTATACGTATAGCTGACTCACTTTGCCATATAGCAGAAACTAACACATTATAAAACAACGATCTGTTCAGTTCATTTCAGTCGCTCAGTTGTTTCTGATTCTTTATGACCCCATGGACTACAGCACGCCAGGCCTCCCTGCCCATCACCAACTCCCGGAGCTTGCTCAAACTCAGGTCCATTGAGCTGGTGATGCCATCCAACCATCTCCACCTCTGTCATCCCCTTCTTTTCCTGCCTTCAATCTTTGTCAGCATCAAGATCTTTTCTAAAGAGTCAGTTCTTTGCATCAGGTGGCCGTAGTATTGGAGTTTCAGCTTCACCATCAGTCTTCCCAATGAATATTCAGGACTGATTTCCTTTAGGATGAACTGGTTGGATCTCCTTGCAGTCCAAGGGACACTCAAGAGTCTTCTCCAACACAGTTCAAAAGCATCAATTCTTCAACACTCAACTTTCTTCTTCTTCTTTTTTAAATTAATTAATTCATTTTAATTGGAGGCTAATTACTTTGCAGTATTGTGTTGGTTTTTGCCATACATTGACATGAATCAGCCATGGGTGTACATGTGTCCCCCATGCTGAATCCCCTTCCCACCTCCCTCCCCATCCCATCCCTCAGGGTTGTTCCAGTGCACCAGCTTGGAGTGCTGTGTTTCATGCACTGAACTTGGACTGGTGATCTATTTCAAATATGGTAATATACATTTTCTTTAAATGCTAGTCTCTCAAATCATCCAACCCTCGCCTTCTCCCACAGAGTCCCAAACTCTCTTCTTTATATCTATGTTTCTTTTGTTGTCTTGCGTATAGGGTCATCATTACCATCTTTCTAAATTCCATATATATGTGTTAATATCAAGATTGCTGGGAGAAATATCAATAACCTCAGATATGCAGATGACACCACCCTTATGGCAGAAAGTGAAGAGGAACTAAAAAGCCTCTTGATGAAAGTGAAAGTGGAGAGTGAAAAGGTTGGCTTAAAGCTCAACATTCAGAAAACGAAGATCATGGCATCTGGTCCCATCACTACATGGGAAATAGATGGGGAAACAGTGGAAACAGTGGCAGACTTTATTTTTCTGGGCTCCAAAATCACTGCAGATGGTGACTGCAGCCATGAAATTAAAAGATGCTAACTCCTTGGAAGGAAAGTTATGACCAACCTAGATAGCATATTCAAAAGCAGAGACATTACTTTGCCAACAAAGGTTCATCTAGTCAAGGCTATGGTTTTTCCAGTGGTCATGTATGGATGTGAGAATTGGACTGTGAAGAAGGCTGAGTGCTGAAGAATTGATGCTTTTGAACTGTGGTGTTGGAGAAGACTCCTGAGAGTCCCTTGGACTGCAAGGAGATCCAACCAGTCCATTCTGAAGGAGATCAGCCCTGGGATTTCTTTGGGAGGACTGATGCTAAAGCTGAAACTCCAGTATTTTGGCCACCTCATGGGAAGAGTTGACTCTTTGGAAAAGACTCTGATGCTGGGAGGGATTGAGGGCAGGAGGAGAAGGGGACGACAGAGGATGAGATGGCTGGATGGCATCACTGACTCGATGGACGTGAGTCTGAGTGACCTCCGGGAGTTGGTGATGGACAAGGAGGCCTGGCGTGCTGCGATTCATGGGGTCGCAAAGAGTCGGACACGACTGAGCAACTGATCTGATCTGATCTGATCTGATACTGTATTGGTGTTTTTCTTTCTGACTTACTTCACTCTGTATAATAGGCTCCAGTTTCATCCACATCATTAGAATTGATTCAAATTCATTCTTTTTAATAGCTGGACACTAAGCTTTCTTTATAGTCCAATTCTCACATCCATACATGACTACTGGAAAAACCATAGCTTTGATTGATGGAACTTTGTTGGCAAAGTAATATCTCTACTTTTTAAATATGCTGTCTAGGTTGGTCATAACTTTTCTTCCAAGGAGAAAGCGTCTTTTAATTCCATAGCTACAGTCACCATCTGCAGTGATTTTGGAGCCCAAGAAAATAAAGTCTGTCACTGTTTCCATTGTTTCCCCATCTATTTGCCATGAAGTGATGGGACCAGATGCCATGATTTTAGTTTTCTGAATGTTGAGTTTTAAGCCAGCTTTTCCACTCTCCTTTTCCACTTTCATCAAGAGGCTCTTTAGCTCCTCTTTTTTCTGCTTTAAGGGTAATATAATTTGCATATCTGAGGTTATTGATGTTTCTCTCAGCAATCTTGATTCCAGCTTGTGCTTCATCCAACCATGCATTTCACATGATGGATTCTGCGTAAAAGTTAAATGAATAAGGTGACAATATACAGCCTTGACATACTCCTTTCTCAATTTGGAACAAGTCTTTTGTTCCATGTCCAGTTCTAACTGTTGCTTCTTGACCTGCATATAGATTTCTCAGGAGACAGATAATGTGGTCTGGTATTCCTATCTTTTAAAAAAAAATTATATATTTTTTATTGAAGGATAATTGTCACCTTGTTTATTTAACTTATATGAGGATTACATCATGAGAAACTCTGGGCTGGAAGAAGCACAAGCTGGAATCAAGTTTGCCGGGAGAGATATCAATAACCTCCAATATGCAGATGACACCACCCTTATGGCAGAAAGTGAAGAGGAACTAAAAAGCCTCTTGATGAAAGTGAAAATGGAGAGTGAAAAGGTTGGCTTAAAGCTCAACATTCAGAAAACGATCATGGCATCTGGTCCCATCACTACATGGGAAATAGATGGGGAAACAGTGGAAACAGTGCCAGACTTTATTTTTGGGGGCTCCAAAATCACTGCAGATGGTGATTGCAGCTATGAAATCAAGAGACGCTTACTCCCTGTAAGGAAAGTTCAGACAAACCTACACAGCATATTAAAAAACAGATATTACTTTGCCAACAAAGGTCTGTCTAGTCAAGGCTATGGTTTTTCCAGTGGTCATATATGGATGTGAGAGTTGGACTGTGAAGAAAGCTGAGTGCTGAAGAATTGATGCTTTTGAACTGTGATGTTGGAGAAGACTCTTGAGAGTCCCTTGGACTGCAAGGAGATCCAACCAGTCCATCCTAAAGAGATCTGTCCTGAGTGTTCATTGGAAGGACTGATGTTGAAGCTGAAACTCCAATCGTTTGGCCACCTCATGAGAAGAGTTGACTCATTTGAAAAGACCCTGATTCTGGGAGGAATTGGGGACAGGAGGAGAAGGGCATGGCAGAGGATGAGATGGCTGGATGGCATCCCTGACTCAATGGACGTGCTGCTGCTGCTGCTGCTAAGTCGCTTCAGTCGTGTCCGACTCTGTGCGACCCCATAGATGGAAGCTCACCAGGCTCCCCTGTCCCTGGGATTCTCCAGGCAAGAACACTGGAGTGGGTTGCCATTTCCTTCTCCAATGCATGAAAGTGAAAAGTCAAATTGAAGTCGCTCAGTCGTGTCCGACTCTTAGCGACCCCACGGACTGGAGCCTACCAGGCTCTTCCGTCCATGGGATTTTCCAGGCAAAAGTACTGGGGTGGGGTGCCATTGCCTTCTCCGCAATGGACGTGAGTTTGAGCTAAATCCGGGAGATGGTGATGGACAGGGAAGCCTGGAGTGCTGTGATTCATGGAGTTGCAAAGATTCGGACACGACTGAGAGACTGAACTGAACTGAATGTAATTTCCATGTTACTCTTTCCATACATCCACCCTCTTCTCCCCTCTTCCCATGTCCATAAGTCTATTCTTTATGTGTGTTTCTCCATTGCTGCCCTATAAATAAATTCTTCAATACCATTTTTCTAGATTCCATGTATATACATTAGAATACAGTATTTATCTTTCTCTTTCTGACTTATTTCACTCTGTATAATAGGTTCTAGGTTCATCCACCTCTTTAGGACTGATTCAAATGTGTTCCTTTTTATGGTTGAGTAGTATTCCATTGTGTATATGTACCACACTTCTTTATCCATTTATCTGTCAATGGACATCTAGGTTCCTTCCAAGTTCTAGCTATTGTAAATAGTGCTACAATGAACAGTGGGATACATGTGTCATTTTCAACCCTGGTTTCCTCAAGGTATATGGCTCAGAGTGGGAATGCTGGATAATATGGTGGTTTTAGTCCTAGTTTTTAAGGAATTTCCATACCATCTTCCATAGTGGCTGTTTCAATTTACATTCCCACCAACAGTGAGAGAGCATTCCCTATTCTCCACACCCTCTCCAGCATTTATTGTTGGTAGACATTTGGATGATGGCCATTCTGATGATGTATTGTAGTTTTGATTTGCATTTCTTTTATAATGAAAGATGTTGAGCATCTTTTCATGTGTTCATTAACCCTCTGTATGTCTTCTTTGGAGACATGTCTGCTTAGGTCTTTTTCCCACTTTTTGATTGGGTTGTTTGTTTTTCTGGTATTAAGTTGTATGAGCTGCTTGTATCTTTCAGAAATTAATCCTTTGTCAGTTGTTTCATTTGCTATTATTTTCTCCCATTCTGAGGGTTGTTTTCTCACTTTGCTTATAGTTTCCTTTGCTGTGCAAAAGCCTTTAAGTTTAATGAGGTCCCACTTGTTTACTTTTGTTTTTATTTCCTTTGCTCTAGGAGGTGTGTCATAGAGGATCTTGCTGTGATTTATGTCATTGAGTGTTCTGCCTATATTTTCCTCTAAGAGTTTTATAGTTTCTGGTTTTACATTTAGGTCTTTAATCCTTTTTGAGTTTATCTTTGTGTATGGTGTTAGGAAGTGTTCTAGTTTCATTCTTTTACATGTAGCTCTCCAGTTTTCCCAGCACAATTTACTGAAGAGGCTGTCTTTGCCCCATTGTATATTCTTGCTCCTTGGTCTAAAATAAGGTACCCATACATGCATAGGTTTATTTCTGGGCTTTCTATCTTGTTCCATTGGTCTATATTTCTGTTTTTGTACCAGTACCATACTGTTTTGGTGACTGTAGCTTTGTAGCATAATCTGAAGTCAGGAAGGCTGATTCCTTCAGCTCCATTCTTTTTTCTTAAGACTGCTTTGACTATTTGGGGTCTTTTGTGTTTCCATAAAAATTGTGAAATTTTTTGTTCTAGTTCTGTGAAAAATGCCATTGGTAATTTGATTGAGATCACATTGAGTCTGTAGATTGCATTTGGTAATATAGTCATTTACAAGATATTGATTCTTCCTACCCAAGAACATGGAATATCTCTCCATCTGTTTATGTCATGTTTTATTTCTTTCATTAGTGTCTTATAATTTTCTGTGTACAGTTCTTTTGTTTCCTTAGGTAAGTTTATTCCTAGATATTTAATTCTTTTTGTTGCAGTGGTAAATGGGATTGATTCCTTAGTTTCCCTTTCTGACATTTCATTGTTAGTGTATAGAAGTGCAAGTGATTTCTGTGTATTAATTTTGTATCCTGCAACTTCACTAAACTCAACGATTAGCTCTAGTAATTTTCTGATACTATCTTTGGGGTTTTATGTGTACAGTATCATGTCATCTGAAACACAGTGAGAGCTTTATTTCTTTTCTGATTTGGATTATTTTTATTTCTTTTTCTTATCTGATTGCTATGGCTAGGACTTCCAGAACTGTGTTGAATAATAGTGGTGAAATTGGACACCTCTGTCTTGTTCCTAATCTTAGGTGGAATGCTTTCAGTTTTTCACCATTGAGAATAATGTTTGCTGTAGGCTTATCATATATGGCCTTTACTATGTTGAGGTAGGTTCCTTCTATGCCCATTTATTGAAGAGTTTAAATCATAAATCATAAGGAATTTAGCATAATTTTAATGCTAAATTTTGTCAAAGGCTTTTATGCATCTATTGAGATCATCATAAGGTTTTTATCTTTCAACTTGTTAATATGGTGTATCACATTGATTGATTTGTGTATATTGAAGAATCCTTGCATCCCAGGAATAAACCCAACTTGATCATAGTGTATGAGCTTTTTGATGTGTTGCTGAATTCTGTTTGCCAAAATTTTGCTGAGGATTTTTGCATGTATGTTCATCAGTGATATTGGACTGTAGTTTTCTTTTTTTGTGTTGCTTTGGTTTTGGTATCAGGGTGATGGTCACCTCATAGAATGAGTTTGGAAGTGTTTCTTCCTCTGCAATTTTTTGAAAGAGTTTTAGAAGGATAGGCATTAGCTCTTCTCTAAATATTTGATAGAATTCTTCTGTTAAGCCATCTGGTCCTGGGCTTTTGTTTTTTGGGAGATTTTTAATCACAGCTTCAACTTCAGTGCTTGTAATTGGGTTGTTCATAATTTCTATCTCTTCCTGGTTCAGTCTTGGAAGATTGAACTTTTCTAAGAATCTGTCCATTCCTTTCATGTTATCCATTTGTTTGCAATATGGATATTCATAATAATCTCTTATAATCCTTTGTATTCCTGCATTGTCTGTTGTAACCTCTCCTTTTTCATTTCTAATTTTATTGATTTGATTCTTCTCTCTTTTTTTCTTGATGAGTCTGGCTAAAGGTTTGCCACTTTTATGTACTCAAAGAACCAGCTTTTAGTTTTATTAATTTTTACTAATATTTTTTTCATTTCTTTTTCATTTATTTCTACTCAGATCTTTATGATTTCCTTCCTTCTACTAATTTTTTTGTTGTTGTTCCACTTTTTCCAGTTCTTTTAGGTGTAAAGTTAGGTTGTCTATTTGATATTTTTTCTTTCTTCTTGAGGTAGGATTGTATTGCTATATACTTCCCTCTTAGAACTTCTTTTGCTGCATCCCATAGATTTTGAGTTATTGTGTTTTCATTGTCATTTGTTTCTAGAAATTTTCTGATTTCCATTTTGATTTCTTTAGTAACCTGCTGGTTATTTAGAAACGTTCCATGTGTTTGTGCTTCTTACAGTTTTTTTTTTTTTTCTTGTAATTTATATGTAGTCTCATAGCATTGTGGTTGGAAAAGATGCTTAGTACAAATACAATTTTCTTAAATTTATTGAGGTTTGATTTGTGACCCAAGATGTGTTATATCCTGGAGAATGTTCCATGTGCCCTTGAGAAGAAGGTGTATTCTGCATTTGGATGGAATGTCTGGAAGATATCAATGAGATACATCTCATCTAATGCATCATTTAAGACTTGCGTTTCCTTATTAATTTTCTATTTTGGTGATCTATCCATTGGTATGAGAGGGATGTTAAAGCATCCTACTCTTATTGTGTTACTGTCAATTTCTCCTTTTATGTCTGTTAGTGTTTATCTTATGCATTGAGGTACTTCTATGTTGGGTGCATAGATATTTACAATTATTACATCTTTCCTCTTGGACTGATCCCTTGATCATAATGTAGTGTCCTTCTTTATCTCTTGTAATAGTCTTTATTTTCAGGTCTATTTTGTCTCATATGAGGATTGCTACTCCAGCTTTCTTTTACTTCCCATTTTCATGAATATATTTTTCCATCCTCTTACTTTCAGTCTATATGTGTCTGTAGGTGTGAAGCAGATTTCTTGTAGACAGCATATATATGGGTCTTGTTTTTGTATCAATTCAGCCAGTCTATATTTTTTGGTTGGAGCATTTAATCCATTTACATTTAAAGTAATTATTGATATATATGTTCTTATTGCCAATTTCTTAATTGTTTGTGGTTGATTTTGTGGATGTTTTTTCTTATATTTCTTGACTATATAAGTTCCTTTAACATTTGTTGTAAAAGTGGTTTGCTGGTTCTGAATTCTGTTAACTTTTGTTTGTCTGAAAAGCTTTTTATTTCTCCATCAATTTTGAATGAAATCCTTGCTGGGTACAGTAATCTTGGTCGTAGATTTTTCCTTTTCAATACTTTAAATATATTGTGCCATTCCCTTCTGGCCTGCAGAGTTTCTGCTGAAAGATCAGCTGTTAAGCATATGGGGTTTCCCTTGTATGTTACTTGTCGCTTCTCCTTTGCTGCTTTTAATTTTCTTTTTTTGTGTTTAGTCTTTCTTTGTTAGTTTGATTAGTATGTATCTTTGTGTGCGTCTCCTTGGGTTTATTCTGTATGGGACTCTTTGTGTCTCTTAGACTTGATTGGCTATTTCTTTTTCCATGCTGGGGAAATTTTCAACTATAATCTCTTCAAAAATTTTATCATACCCTTTTTTCCCTCTTTTTCTTCTGGGACCTCTATAATTCGAATGTTGGTACATTTGATAGTCTCAGAGGTCTCTGAGACAATCCTCAGTTATTTTCATTCTTTTTACTTTATTGATTCCTTCTAGAGTATTTTTAATTTCAGTAGTTGTGTTGCTGGTCTCTGTATGTTTATTCTTTAATTCTTCAAGGTCTTTGCTAATTGATTTTGCATTTTCTCCATTTTGTTTTCAAGGTATTTGATCATCTTTGCTCTCAATATTCTGAATCTTTTTCAGGTAGTTTGCCTATATCCTCTTCATTTATTTTGACTTCTGGGTTTCGAGTTTGTTCCTTCATTTGTGTAGTATTTCTCTGCCTTTTTTTTTTTTTTTAACTTATTGTATTTGAGGTCTCCTTTTCCCAGGCTTCAAGGTTGAATTCTTTCTTCCTTTTGGTTTCTGTCTTCCTAAGGCTGGCCCAGTGGTTTGTGTAAGCTTCATATAGGGTGAGATTTGTGCTAAGTTTTTGTTTGTTTTTCCTCTGATGGACAAGGCTGAGTGAGGTAATAATCCTGTCTGCTGATGATTGGGTTGGTATTTTTGATTTGTTTTTTTGTTTAGATGAAGCGTCCTGCACAGGATGCTACTGGTGGTTGAGTGATGCCGGGTCTTGTACTCAAGTGGTTTCCATTGTGTGATTTCTCACTATTTGATACACCCTAGAGTGAGTTTTCTGGTATCCTGGGGTCTTCGAGTTAATGCTCCCACTCCAAAGGCTCAGGGCTTGATCTCTGGTCAGAAATGAAGATTCCACAAGTGGTTTGTTATGGCATTAAGTGAGATTAAAACAAATAACCCCAAATGAGAAACCAAATATGAACCTCAGACAGGAGGCCATTACAAAATCAGGCAAGTAATAATTAAAGTAATGGAATATACATATATACCCATGAGCAAAGTCAAAACAGTTCAACAGAATAAAGTACAGTAGATTGACCCAGTGAACAAAGAAAATCAAAAGTTATATTTACCAGTTAAGAGCAAAAGTAACTAAAGCACAAACTGAAAACAAAACTAAAGCAAGGTGCCAAGTGGGGAATACAGCAATGAAAACAAAACTAACTAATATGTTGAGATGAAAGGCAAGAAAGAAATAATAGATATGCAAAGTTAAATAGATTTATATAAAGAAGATTCATATACATTAAAGATTAACTGCAAGGGGAAAAGAGCAGTAGGAAAGGCAAACAACAGAATAAATGTAGAAAAAATAATGATAGGTTTAAAAAATTAAAATTAAAAGCAGAGAAAAAGAAAAAGCAAAAAAAGAAAACTCCACAGAAATGCAAAAGTCCAATGGAGAGGCACAGGTTTATAACAATAAAAATATGATGGAGGAAAAAAAGAAAGCTCAAAAGCTTAATTAGATTTCATAGGATTTCATAGTGCCAATAAAAATCGACAACTACAACTGGGGCGGGGGGAGGACAAAAAAAAAAAAATCCAAAAGATCTACAGAACAAGTCAAAACATAAGGATAATAAATGTTTTTCTTGAGTCACTGCTGTCAAAGTCCTTTCTCTTACTGGGAGTCACAGTCCACCTCACCTCCCCAGGATGCCCTCTAACACTGTACTGATCTCTGAACCTGCTTTGGGGGCAGTTCAGATTCTAATCTGGTCCTACTTCTGTGTGTTCTTGCCTCCAATGTCCATAGCTATCAAAACTAGTGTGTTTTCTTTTGTGGGAGCTCTCAATGTCCTTTTATATATCCCATAGACAGAGTCTGCCTAGTTGATTGTGTGGATTTAATCTGCAGCTTGTACAATTGGTGGGAATGTTTTGGGTCTTCCTTAGCCACACTGCCTCTGGGTTTCAATTGTGGTTTGAATTTGATGGCTATGATGATGGCTCCACCCACTACACATGACTTAGCAGTATTGCCTTGCTTCCATGGCTGCCCAGTTTTCATCCACAGGCATTTCCCACCACAATCTCCTCCCTCACATCCCCCTCAATCCATCTCTCTGCAGTCAAAAGCAGCCCTCGCCCTGGGATTGCTCCACAGTCCCTAAACTCCAGTTCCCAGCCACTATGCCTTCCAGGGGACTGACGTCCCTGTCCGGGCTATGTATGGCTGTGGCAAGGACTGTCTGATTCTTATACAATTTAGGCTGCCACAGATTAGCTGTTTCACTCTCAGCCTTAAATGTTTCTCCTCTAACTCAGTTGCTCCGATGTGGGGATCGGACCTCTGCTTCATTTCCCCCATTCGTTGAGGGCAGGTCCAGTCCTACTAACACTCTTGTTTTTCCCCCCTAGTTCCTTCATCCTACCGAGTTTTGTGTGCTTCTATATATAACCTTTTCCACTGGTCAGGTACTCCTGTCCACTCTTAGCTGGTGTTCTTCGTCTGGTATTCCCATCTCTTAAAAGAATTTTCCATAGTTTGCTGTAACCCACACAGTCAAAGGCTTTAGCATAGTCAATGAAGCAGCAGTAGATGTTTTTCTAGAACTCTCTTGCTTTTTTGATGATCCAATGGATGTTGGCAATTTGATCTCTGGTGCCTTTTCTAAATCCAGCTTGAACATCTGGAAGTTCTTGGTTCACATACTGTTGAAGACTAGCTTGATGAATTTTGAACATTACTTGGCTGGCATGTGAGATGAGTGCAATTGTGCAATAGTTTGAACATTCTTTGGCATTGCCTTTCTTTGGGATTGGGATGAAAACTGACCTTTTCCAGCCCTGTGGCCACTACTGAGTTTTTCAAATTTGCTGGCAAGTTGAGTGCAGCATTTTAACAGCATCATCTTTTAAGATTTGAAGTCACTCAGCTGTAATTCCATCACCTCCACTAGCTTTGTTCATAGTGATGCTTCCGAAGGCCCACTAGACTTCACATTCCAGGATGTCTGGCTCTAGTAAAGCAACTGTACTCCAATAATTCTTTTTAAAATAACATCTTAATGAAGTTATTTATGAGTTATGAAAGATAAGAAAATATTTTTTAGAAATGGAAGTTTTACTGTTTACAAATCAGAGCAGCTAATTGATTTTGATTTATAACTTTTAAGAGCTTTTAAAAGCTGTTAAGACATAATAATATAAAATATTTTCTTTGGAGTCAGAAACAAGCTTTCTTCCTGTACTGTTCAGAAATAATCATCCCCCAAATTAAGGGAAACATTACAGTTTGGCCTGTTCACAAAAGTTATATAATAATGCTGTTATGATCACACCTTTGAAGCTAGTGTAAGTACATCTACAAATGTTTGAATATAATCACTAGGTGTGGTGTATTTATAATATAAAGATTATAAATACAGAATTTTACAAATTTGGTCTGCAAGTTTTGTTTTGTAATCTGTATATGATTTTTCATCATTATTTCTAATCATCTTATTTTAGTTGTGCATATCAGCATTTAAGACTTTCAGTGCTAGAGTTTATCATCATCCCAGCATGCAAAGTAAAATTCAAAAAGAAGAAAATCTTAGTTAAACGGTGATCATTCAGATTCTAAAATGTATGAGGTTATCCATTTATCCAACCTCAAAAAAGTATGGCTTTCATTATTAGGTTACAATGGATCAAGATTTGTGTCCACACTAATGTTGCCTTCATTTCCATTTATATTAAACTGGTATTTGTTTTTTTAAAGGAGGCACATGAGTGAACAGAGCCTTCCCCAATCTGTGTTTGTTCAGCTTGTAACATGCACAATAGCAAATTCAATCTTGTTAAGAGGCTTATTCCTCCATTGTAGAACTTAACTTGAGTTGCAAGAAAGTTTGAATTTGCATGGGTTATGTATTTGTGTGGAGAATGAACTGAAGTACTTTAAAGACATTTTTTCTTTCTCAATAATAAATTGCTTATGACTGCTTAATTTCAAATATCTTTTCCCAATGCATTTTTCAGCTGGGAGGAAAAAAATCTTCATTTCAGTAATAGAAAAGTCAAGTTCATTTGAAAAAATAACATCTGAAATGTCAATGAAACCACACCTATTAACACTCACAAGGACAATTTCTCACTTAGGTAAGTTCCTTAAAGCAAACAATTTTTCTTCAGTGAAGAGTAATTATTTTAAGTCAAGTAACAAGACATTGGACACACACCCATAATAGTCCCTTTGTTAGCAAACTGTGTTTTGGTACACATATAAAGCTATTTTACCAAGGATCTTTTCTGTTAAGAATGTATTAATTTTAATATTATATCAAAGAAAAAGAAGCTAACTCTCATCACCCACATGAAAAGAATTTTAAGTAAAATTTGGTCATATTGCAATCATGTAGGTCACTTTGCTAATCTATAGTCAAATGTGGGCAACAAGTAAATGAGTACTGTTTTTACTGCACTGCCTTAGGTGATGGGGTGGTAAGATAAGGCGGCTGCCATTGGGCACAGGGTTGAGAAACCTATGGAACAGAATCACACACACACACACACACACACACACACACACACACACACACACACCAATATATCGCAGTGCAAAAATAGTACTAGGAAGGAGTCAAAAGATAATTCAACCCTGGCCATAGCAATTATCAACTGTGACCTTGGCAAATTACTTAAACATTCTGCTAAACTTTCGGTAGCCTCTGGGAGTTGGTGATGGACAGGGAGGCCTGGTATGCTGCAGTCCATGGGTCGCAAAGAGTCAGATATGACAGAGAGACTGAACTGAACTGAAGTTTTCAGTTTCTGCCTTGACAAAAAAAAAAAGTGAGAAAATAATAAAAAATAGTATTTTCCATATTCAGTTCAGTTCAGTTCAGTCACTCAGTTGTGTCCGACTCTTTGCAACCCCATGGACTGCAGCACACCAGGCTTCCCTGTCTATCACCAACTCATGGAGCTTGGTCAAACTCATGTCTATTGAGTCGGTGATGGCATCCAAAAATCTCATCATCTGTCACCCCCTTTTCCATATTAAAAGAAACTAAAGACATAGGCAACTAAATGTGCAATCTTTGAGTGGTTTTTAGATATCAGGAGGACAATGGCAATGACCAAACAGTGAAAATGAAAGTGTTAGTTGCTCAGTCTTGTCCAACTCTTTACAATCTCATGCCCTATAGCCCATCCGGCTCCTCTGTCCATGGAATTCTCCAGGCAAGAATACTGAAGTGGGTAGCCATTCCTTTCTCCAGGAATCTTCCCTACTTAGGGATTGAACCTGGGTCTTCCACATTGCAGGCAGATTCTTTACTATCTGAGTCACCAGGGAAACCCAAAACCAAAAAAGGTGAGTGTTGATTTCCAGATTTTTATTATTGTACTGTGATTACAGAACTCTCTCTCCCTCTATCAGTCTCTGTGTCTCTCTCTCTCTCCTTGAGAAGTGGAGGCAATTACCACTGAAATATTTAAAGGTAAAGGGGCATAATATATTCAGTTTACTCCAAAATGTTGAAGGGAGAAGGGGAGGGGAAAGAACCAGTGACTAAACAAATGTGGTAAAGAATTAGCATTTGGGGAATCTGGGTGAAGGACATAATGCAATATTGTGTACTATTTAATTATTTTGTTCTTTTCTAATTTTAAGGTGGAATCTGAGGTTGTTGATTTGAAACCTTTCTTTCTTTCTAATATAAATATTTAGTGCTATGCATTTCCTTCAATTTGCAGCCTACAAGACTAGATAAGTTCTATTTTCATTGTCATTCAGATAAAAATGATTTCTATATAATATTATTTATTCTTAGTCCCATGGGTTATTTTGAAGTATGTTATTTATTTTCTAAATAACTGAAAACCTCCTGGACAAAATAGCACTATTGGTAACTCTGCCAAACATTTAAGGAAGGAATAATGCTAATTTTACACATACTCTTCTAGACAAGTGAAGAAGAAACATTTCCAAAGATCATGAAGTCAAACTACCTTGATACCAAAAGTATACATTATAATAAAATAAAACCACAGAACAACATTTCTAATAAACATAAACACAAATTTCATTAACAAAATTTTAGCAAATTATATCCAGAAATACACTTAAAAGAGAATATAACCCTCCCTGCTGTGCTGTGTGCTTAGTAACTCAGTCATGTGTGACTGTTTGCCTCCCCATGTACTGCAGACCACCAGGCTCCTCTGTCTATGGGGATTCTCCAGGCAAGAATACTGGAAAGAGTTGCCATGCACTCCTCCAGGGGATATTCCCAACCCAGGGATCTAACCCAGGTCTCCTACATTATAGGTGTATTCTTTGCTTCCAGAGCCACTGGGGAAGCCCTCCCAAGAGGGGTTTATCCTAGGAATGCAAAGTTATTTTAACATTTGAAAACCAATGTAAATTAAGATATTTAAAGACCCCCCCAAAAAAAAATATTTGACAAAAACATCACCCATTCATGATAAAAATTTTTAGTAAAACAGGAATAGAACAGAACTTCCTCAACCTTATGTATTTTGACAAAAAACTTACAGCTTACATCATACTTAATACTGAAAGACTGAATGTTTTTCTTTTAAGATCAGATAAAAAGGAAAAAAGTCCATTCTCAATGCTTCAATTTTCGGAGAAGGCAATTTCACCCCACTCTAGTACTCTTGCCTGGAAAATCCCATGGGCAGAGGAGCCTGGTAGGCTGCAGTCCATGGGGTCGCTTAGAGTCAGACACGACTGAGCAACTTCAATTTACAGTGAACTGAAAGTTCAAGTCAGTGCATTAAGGCTAAAATTAGAAATACTGGTTATTTCCAGTGCTGAGGAATATACAGAGGAACCAAAACACTCCTAGTGGGAGTGTAAATTAGTGCAGTCTCTTTGGAAAATAGCTTCATAATTTCTTGTAATGTTAAGCATACACTTACCATATACATCAGCTCTTCCACATCAAGGTAACTACTCCAGAGAAATTACATCATATATGTACACAAAGACTAATGGATAAATGGTTACAGCAGCTTTATTTATAATAGGCCATGTTGTTCAATTGCCCAGTAGTGACCAACTCTTTGCGACCCCATGGACTGCAGCAGGCTAGGTCTCCCTGTCCCTCACCATCTCCTGGACTTTGCTCAAGTTCACATTCATTGCATTGCTGATGCTGTCCAGACATCCCATTCTCTGACGCCCTCTTCTCCTTCTGCTCTCAATCTTTTCCATCATCACGGACTTTTCCAATGAGTCAACTGTTCACATTAGATGACCAAAATACTGGGGCTTCAGCTTCAGCATCAGTCTTTCCAGTGAATATTCAGGGTTGATCTCCCTTAAGATTGACTGATTTGATCTCCTTGCTGTCCACAGGACTTTCAGGAGTCTTCTCTAGCACCACAGTTCGAAGGCATCAATTCTTTGACATTCTGCCTTCTTTATAGTCCAGCTCTCACAACTGTATGTGAGTGCTGGGAAGATCAGAGCCTTGACTATACAGACCTTTGTCGGCAGAGTAATGTCTCTGCTTTTCAACACACTGTCTAGGTTTGTCATCGCTTTCTTGCCAGGGAACAATTGTCCCCTGATTTCTTGGCCACAGTCTCTGTCCTCAGTGATTTTGGAGCCCAAGAAGAGGAAATCTGTTACTACTTCCACCTTTCCCCCTTCTGTTTGACATGCAGTAATGGGGCCAGATAACCATGACCTTAGTTTTTTTAATATTTAATCTTAAACTGGCTCTTTCAGTTTCCTCCTTCACCCTCATCAAGAGGCTCTTTAGTTCTTCTTTGCTGTTGGCCATTAGAGTGGTATCATCTGAGACTGTTGATGTTTCTCCCACATATCTTGATTCCAGTTTGTAACTCATCCAGCCTGGCATTTCTCATTATGTGCTCAGTGTATAGGTTAAACAGGGTGATGGTGGACAGCCTTGTCATACTCCTTTCTTAATCCTGAACCAGTCAGTTGTTCTATACAGGGTTCTAACTGTTGCTTATTGACCTGCATAAGGTTTCTCAGGAGACATGGAAGATGATCTGATATTCCCATCTCTCTAAGAGCTTTCCACAGTTTGTCATGACCTACAAAGTCAAAGGCTTTAGTGTAGTCGATGAAACAGAAATAGATGTGTTTTTTTTTTCCTGAAATTCCCTTGCTTTCTCTGTAATCCAACAAATGTTGGCAATTTGATCTCTAATTCCTCTTCCTTTTCTAAACACAGCTCTGATATCTGGAATTTCTCAGTTTGATAATGCAGAAGCCTAGCATCCAAAATTTTGGCTTAGACAGTAAAGAATCTGCCTGCAATATGGGAGACCTGTGTTTGATCCAAAGTTTGGGAAGATCCCCTGGAGGAGGGAATGGCAAACCACTCCAGTATTCTTGCCTGGAGAATTCCATGGACAGAGGAGCCTGGCAGGCTATAGTCCATGTGGTCACAAAGAGTCAGACACAGCTGAGCGACTAAGTACAGCCCATAAATGGACGCAATCCAAGTGTCCAGGAAAACTGAATGGATTAAAAAAAATTCTGGTATGTACATATAATAGAATACTACTAAGCAATAAAAATGGATGAGATATTCATACACATAATCACAGAAATGAATTTCAAAATAATTTTGTGGAGACCCCAAAATAAAGTCTGTCACTGTTTCCCCATCTATTTGCCATGAAGTGATGGGACCAGATGCCATGATCTTAGTTTTCTGAATGTTGAGTTTTAAGCCAACTTTCACTCTTCTCTTTCACTCTCATCAAGAGGCTCTTTAGTTCTTCTTCACTTTCTGCCATAAGCGTGGTGTTATCTGCATATCTGAGGTTATTGATATTACTCCTGGCATTCTTGATTCCAGCTTGTGTTTCATGTCAATTATATTTCAATAATGATGAAAAATCAAAATGTAACTCATGAAATAATAGGACATTTTTCACAAGATATTTGAAAACAAAATGAGATCACAGAACCTACTATAATTATCTGAGCCTCAAAGGTTCATGAAAAATGTTGTACAGTTTTATGTACTACAAATATGTAATGTGATTTTCATTTTTATTAATATACCTAACTAATAAAAATTACAATAAGGACAGAAGAATGCTCAAGGGAATGTGTATTGTTCATTGTTTCTTGCATTCTATTGAAATACTGTAGTTTATGGATGATTACTATTTAAACAATCATCAAAGAAATATCCAGCTCCAAATAGCTTCACAGGAAAATTCTACTAAACATATAAAGAAGAATTTATACCTATCATTCTTAAACTATTCCAAAAATTGGAGAAAACAGCACTCTCAAATTCATTCTAGAAGGCCACCATTACCCTATGCCAAACAGATAAAGACACTACAAAAAAGGAAATTACAGGCCAATATATTTGATGAATATAGATGAAAAAATCCTTAACAAAATATTAGGAAACCAAATTCATCAATATATAAAAAGGATCATACATCATGATCAAGTGGCAGTTAGGATGCAAGGATGGCTCAATATTCACAAATCAATTAATCTGATATACCACATTAACAAATTGAAAAATAAAAATCACATAATCCTTCCAAAAGATGCAAAAAAAGCATTTGACAAAATTCAACATCTATTCATGACAAAAATGCTCATCAAAATGGGTACTGACAAAACATATCTCAACATCATAAAGTCCATTTATGATAAATCCACAGCTAACATCATGCTCAATGGTGAAAACCTGAAAGCTTTTCCTATAACAAGGAACATGACAAGGATGCCCAATCTCACTTAGAGTACTGGAAGTCTTAGCCAGAGCAAACAGACAAGAAAAAGAGAAAAGATAATTAAGTTGAAAAGGAAGAAGTAAAACCATCACTATTTGCAGATGATATGATCGTATATACAGAAAACCTTAAAGTCTACACACACACGTACACACACACACACACAAATCTATTAGAACTAGTAAATGAATTCAACAAGGCAGAAGGATACAAGATACTTTAGTATACAAAAATCTGTTGCTTTTCTATACACTAATAACAAAAGCTATCAGAAAGAGAGAGCAAAACTTCTGCTTAAAGTCATATCAACATCAATAAAATACCTGGGAAAAACCTAGGCAAGGAGGTGAATGACTTGTATTCTGAAAACTAAAACACTGATGAAGGAAATTGAAGATGATACAAATAAATGGAAAGCTATCCCATGTTTTGGATTGAAAGAATTAATATTGTTAAAGTGCCCATACTACCCAAAGGAATCTACAGGCTTAATATAATCCATATCAAAATACCCATGACATTTATTACAGAACTAGAAGAAATAACCCTGAAATTCATAGGGAAACACAAAGACCCTAAATTGTCAAAACAATCCTGAGAAGAAAGAACAAGGCTAGAGAGATCATTCTCTTTGACTTTAGACTATACTATAAAGCTATAGCAATCAAAATAGCATAATAATGGCACAAAACAGACACACAGATCAATGGAAAATAATAGAGAGCCTAAAAATATGACCACATACCTGTGGTCAATTAATTTATGACAAAGGAGACAAGAATATACAATGGAGAAAAGGCAGTCTCTTAAATTTGCACTGCTATGAAAATTGCACACCTACATGTAAAAGAATGAGATTAGAACATTTTTTCAAACCATATACAAAAACAAACTCATAATGGATTAAAGACCTAAATGTAAGACCTGAAGCCATAAAATTTCTAGAAGAAAACATAGGCAGAAGACTGAGATAAACCATAGCCATAATTTTTTATCTGTCACCTAAAGCAAAAGAAACAAAAGCAAAAATAGACAAATGGGACCTACTTAACTTAAAAAGCTTTTGCACAGCAAAGGAAACTACCTACAAAATGAAAAGACAACATACTGAATGAGATAAAATATTTATATATAATACTACTGACAAGGGTTAATATCCAAAATATATTAACAGCTGATACAACTCAATATAAAAAAAAATCCAAACAATTTGATTAAAAAATGAGCAGAAGACATGTATAATAATATAAGAAATGAATCACCAGTCCAGGTTCGATGCAGGATACCGGATGCTTGGGGCTGGTGTACTGGGATGGCCCAGAGGGATGGTATGGGGAGGGAGGTGGGAGGGAGGTTCAGGATGGGGAACACATGTACACCCGTGGCAGATTCAAGGTGATGTATGGCAAAATCAATACAATATTGTAAAGCAATTAGCCTCCAATTAAAATAAATAAATTTAAAATATAATATATATATAATCAGATCAGATCAGATCAGATCAGTTGCTCAGTCGTGTCCGACTCTTTGTGACCCCATGAATCGCAGCACGCCAGGCCTCCCTGTCCATCACCAACTCCTGGAGTTCACTCAGACTCACGTCCATCGAGTCAGTGATGCCATCCAGCCATCTCATCCTCGGTTGTCCACTTCTCCTCTTGCCTTCAATCCCTCCCAGCATCAGAGTCTTCTCCAATGAGTCAACTCTTCGCATGAGGTGGTCAAAGTACTGGAGTTTCAGCTTTAGCATCATTCCTTCCAAAGAAATCCCAGGGCTGATCTCCTTCAGAATGGACTGGTTGGATCTCCTTGCAGTCCAGGGGACTCTCAAGAGTCTTCTCCAACACCACAGTTCAAAAGCATCAATTCTTTGGCGCTCAGCCTTCTTCACAGTCCATCTCTCACATCCATACATGACCACAGGAAAAACCATAGCCTTGACTAGACAAACCTTTGTTGGCAAAGTAATGTCTTTGCTTTTGAATATGCTATCTAGGTTGGTTTCCTTCCAAGGAGTAAGCGTCTTTTAATCTCATGTCTGCAGTCACCATCTGCAGTGATTTTGGAGCCCAGAAAAATAAAGTCTGACACGGTTTCCACTGTTTCCCATCTATTTCCCATGAAGTGATGGGACCGGATGCCATGATCTTCATAATATATATATTTTTAAAAAATGAGCAGAAGAGCTGAATAGACATTTTCCCAAAAAAACACAGATGGCTAACAGGCACATGAAAAGATGCTTAACATAGCTAATTATTAGAGAAATGTAAATCAAAACCACAGTGAGATATCTCAGATCTATCAGAATGGCTACCATCAAAAGTCTATAAATAACAAATATTGACAAGGATGTGGAGAAAAGGAAACACTTGTACACTGTTGGTGGGAATATAAGTTGATGCAGGCAATGTGGAAAATAGTATGGAGGTTTCCCAAAAAACTAAAAATAGAACTACCATATGATCCACCAGTTTCATTCCCTTGTACACATCCAAAAAATGCAAACACCTATTTCAAAAAGATACATGCACACCGATGTTCTTAGCACACTATTTACAGTAGCAAAGATATGGAAGCAACCCATTTCCATCAACAGAAAAATACATGTAGAAGATGTGATATATATATATATATATATATATATATATATATATATATATATAAAATAGGATATATATAAAAAAATGAAATTCTGCCATTCACAGCAATGTAGATGGACCTAGAGATTATCGTACTAAGTGAAGTAAGTCAGATAGAGAAAGACAAATACTGTATAGATGGAATCTAAAAATAAAACAAATATATACAGCAAAACAGAAAACAGACTCACAGGTATAGGAAACAAACAAGTGGTTACTAGTGTTGAGAGGGGTGGGGAGAGGTACAAGATTGGGACAGGGATAAACACTACTTTGTAGTAACATTAAATGGAATATTATCTATAAAATACTGATCATTATGCTATATACCTCAAAATAATATTTTTAAATTTATTTTTAAGTGGATGATAATTGCTAAATAATGTTGTGTTAGATTCTGCCATACAATAGCATGAATCAGCCATAAGTATACATATGTCTCCTCCCTCTTGAACCTCCCCCCCATCCCTAACCCATCCTACACCTCTAGGTTGTCACAGAGTACTGCACTGAGCTCCCTGTGTCATACAGCAACGTCCCATTAGCTATCTATTTTACACATGGTACTGTATATGTGACTGCTGCTGCTAAGTCACTTCAGTCATGTCCGACTCTGCGTGACCCCATAGACGTCAGCCCACCAGGCTCTCCTGCCCCTGGGATTCTCCAGGCAAGAAAACTGGAGTGGGTTGCCATTTCCTTCTCCAATGCATGAAAGCGAAAAGTGAAAGTGAAGTCGCTCAGTCGTGTCCGACTCTTAGCGACCCCATGGACTGCAGCCCACCAGGCTCCTCCATCCATGGGATTTTCCAGGCAAGAGTACTGGAGTGGGGGTGCCATTGCCTTCTCCAGTATATGTGACAACGCTACTCTAAAATTCGTCCCACCTTATCTTTTTCCTGCTATGCTCGAAGTCTATTCCCTATGTCTGCTTCTTTATTCAAAGTAACATTTTAAATCAATTATACTTCAATGTAAAAATGTCCAGCTGATGTTGGAAAAAATGCATTGTTCTTACCATGTCCCAACTGTAAGCCATTTCTTACTTCATCAGAAGGTTGTAATGAGGACAGAATTTATCATAGGGTTATACTGAGGATAACCATTTTTAAAGATAGAAATTATGGATATTCATTCAAGAATTATGAATTCAAAGAAAGTATGAATATTCTTTGCAAAGTACCACACATCTGTAAGATAATGCCTCATAGAGAGTATTGGCCTTGTGCACTGTTTACTGAACTATATTCTAGAAAAAAACATTTTCTGGACAAGTTAACAGATGTACCACAGAAAAAAATTTTCTGAAGTTGGATAGAGATGATAAGTACTGTATAATATATTCTCCCTGGTGCAGATTTACAAAGCCCATTCATACAGTAAGTCTTTATTAGAAAGAAACACTTAAATGTTTTTTCACCCAACTCTCTCATACCTGTTGATATGCTATTGACTGTAAGAGAAAATACTATTGTTTGCGGAAAGACATTGGATTTAAAAACAGCCTGTGTTCTAGCTCTGTGGACTGATATGTCACATAATCTCTGTGAAAATTACTCCCTTCAGTTCAGTTCAGTCACTCAGTCATGTCCAACTCTTTGTGACCCCATGAATTGCAGGACGCCAGGCCTCCCTGTCCATCACCTTAGTATGAAGGATAGAGCTATTTACATCTGCATAGTAAAAGACTACTCAGTAGTTTTACTATTATAAGGTAGAAATAAAGAATATATGTACAATTACTATATATAGTTTTAGTCTGGGCTGCATAAGAAACTATTCAATACTCTAGATTGGGTGACTGAGCAACAAACATTTATTTCTTATAGTTCTGGAGGCTGAGATATCCAAGATCAAGGAGGAAGCAGATTTCATGTTTGGAGAGCACCCTGCTCCCTGGTTCATAGACAATTCCTGACAGGGCAAGAGTGAGGGAGTTCTCTGGAGTCTCTTTCATAAGCACACTAATCCCACTCATGAGAGTTTCAAACTTATAATCTAATCACACCCCAAGGGCTCTACCACCTAATACCATCACACCTGTGTGTAGGATTTCAACATGTTTATTTTAGGAGGAAAGAAATATTTAATCTATAACTGAAAGATAATGATGTGTTAGCAAAAGGAGCTTGGCTAGTTGAATACCAATTTACTTGTGTTTTATTAAAAAATATTTTATCTGTTGATGGTGCAAAATATTGTCTTGTTGTTCAGTTGCTAATTCATGTCCTACTCTTTGTGACTCCATGGACTACAGCAAGACAGGCTTCTCTGTCCTCCATTATCGCCTGGAGTTTGCTCAAATTTGTGTTCATTGAGTCAGTGATGCTATCTAACCATCTAATCTTCAGTCTCCCTCTTCTCCTCTTGCCCTCAATATTTCCCAGGGTCTTTTCCAATGAGTCAGCTCTTTGCATCAGGTGGCCAAAGTTTTTCAGCTTCAGCATCAGTCCTTTCAATGAATATTGAGGCTTGATTTCGTTTAGGATTGACTGATTTGATCTCCTTGCTGACTAAGGGACTCTGAAGAGTTCTCCAGCACCACAAATTGAAAACATCAATTGTTCAGTGCTCAGCCTTCTTTATGGTTCAACTCTCACATCCATACGTGTCAATTGGAAAAATAGCTTCGACTATATGGAACTCTGTCGGCAAAGTGATGTCTCTTCTATTTAATATGCTGTCTAGTTTTGTCATGTTTCCTTCCAAGGAGCAAGTGTTTATTAATTTCATAGCTGCAGTCACTGTCTGCAATGATTCTGGAGCCCAAGAAAATAAAGTCTTTCACTGTTTCCATTTTTTCTCCACTTATTTGCCATGAAGTGATGGGACCAGATGCCATGATCTTAGCATTTTGAAAGTTGAGTTTCAAACCAGATTTTTCACTCTCCTCTTTCACCCTCATCAAGATACTTTAGTTCCTCTTTGCTCTCTCCCATTAGAGTTGTATCATCTGCATATCTGAGGTTATTGATATTTCTCTTGGCAATCTTGATTCCAGCTTTTGATTCATCCAGACTGGCATTTCACGTGATGTACTTTGCACAGAAGTTAAATAAGTAAGGTGACTATATACAGCCTTGACGTACCTATTTCTCAATTTTTAAACCAGTCAGTTGTTCCATGTCCAGTTCTAACTGTTGCTTCTTGACCTGGATACAGGTTTCTCATATCTGTACTTGATCTGAGCTCAATCAGCTCCAGGTCTTGGTTTTGCTGACTATTGTATAGAGCTTCTCCATCATCTTTGGCCACAAAGAATATAATCAATCTGATTTTGGTATTGACCACCTGGTGAGGTCCATGTATAGAGTCTCTCTTGGGTTATTGGAATAGGGTGTTTGCTATGACTAGTGTATCTCTTTGACAAAACTCTGTTAGCTTTTGCCCTGCTTCATTTTATACTCCAAAGTCAAACTTGCCTGTTACTCCAGGTATCTCTTGACTTCCTACTTTTGCATTCCAATCCCCTATGATGAAGAGCATATCTTTTTTCAGTGTTACTTCTAGAAGATCTTGTAGGTCTTCATAGAACCAGTCAGCTTCAGCTTCTTTGGCATTAGATGTTGGGGCATAGAGTTGGATTATTGTGATGCTGAATGGTTTGCCTTGGAAACGAACCAAGATCATTTTGTCATTTTTGAGAGTGCACCCAAGTACTGCATTTCAGACTGTTTTGCTGACTCTGAGGGCTACTCCATTTTTCTAAAGGATTCTTGCCCACAGTAGTAGATATAATGGTCATCTGAATTAAATTCACCCTTTCCTGTCTATTTTAGTTTGCTGATTCCTAAGATGTTGATGTTCACTTTTGCCATCTTCTGCTTGACCACCTCTCATTTACCTTGACTCATGTACCTAATATTCCAGGTTCCTATGCAATGTTATTCTTTACACCATTGGATTTTATTTTCACCACTATTCACATCCACAGATGAGTGTTGTTTCTGCCTTGGCTCAGCTACTTCATTGTTACTGGTGGCGGTTTAGTTGCTAAGTCATGTCCAACTCTTTTGCAACCCCATGGACTGTAGCCCAACAGGCTCCTCTGTCCATGGGATTTTCCAGGCAGAATACTGGAGTTGTTTGCCATTTCCTTCTCCAGGGGATCTTCCCAACCCAAAGGTCAAGCCTGAGTCTCCTGCACTGCAGGAAAATTCATTACTGACTGAGCTACCAGGGAAGCATATTTTTACTGAAGCTATTAGTAATTACCCTCTGCTCTTCCCCAGTAGCATACTGGGCACCTTCCAACTTAGGGGGCTCATCTTTCAGTGTCGTATCTTTTTGCCTTTTCATACTGTCCATGGAATTCTCCAGGCAAGAATACTAGAGTGGGTTGTCATTTCCTTCACCTGTGGACTACATTTTGTTGGAACTCTTCAGTATGACCCATCCATCTTGGGTGGCCCTGTACGGCATGGCTCATAGCTTCATTGAGTAATGCAAGCCCTTTAGCCATGACAAGGCTCTGATCCATGAAGCAGGGGGTGAGAAATGTGGGCAGTCATGAAATTTCATTAACCAAATATTATAATCTTACATATAATTTAGAAAGAAAAGCAAGGAAAACAAAACAGCATCAGATCAGATCAGATCAGATCAGTCGCTCAGTTGTGTCCGACTCTTTGCGACCCCATGAACTGCAGCACGCCAGGCCTCCCTGTCCATCACCAGCTCTCGGAGGTCACTCAGACTCACATCCATCGAGTCAGTGATGCCATCCAGCCATCTCATCCTCTGTCGTCCCCTTCTCCTCCTGCCCCCAAACCCTCCCAGCATCAGAGTCTTCTCCAATGAGTCAACTCTTCGCATGAGGTGACCAAAATACTGGAGTTTCAGCTTTAGCATCATTCCTTCCAAAGAAATCCCAGGGCTGATCTCCTTCAGAATGGACTGGTTGGATCTCCTTGCAGTCCAAGGGACTCTCAAGAGTCTTCTCCAACGCCACAGTTCAAAAGCATCAATTCTTCGGCGCTCAGCCTTCTTCACAGTCCAACTCTCACATCCATACATGACTACAGGAAACACCATAGCCTTGACTAGGCGAACCTTTGTTGGCAAAGTGATGTCTCTGCTTTTGAATATGCTATCTAGGTTGGTCATAACTTTCCTTCCAAGGAGTAAGCGTCTTTTAATTTCATGGCTGCAGTCACCATCTGCAGTCATTTTGGAGCCCAGAAAAATAAAGTCTGACACTGTTTCCACTGTTTCTCCATCTATTTCCCATGTAGTGATGGGACCAGATGCCATGATCTGTGTTTTCTGAATGTTGAGCTTTAAGCCAACCTTTTCACTCTCCACTTTCACTTTCATCAAGAGGCTTTTTAGTTCCTCTTCACTTTCTGCCATAAGGGTGGTATCATCTGCATATCTGAGGTTATTGATATTTCTCCCGGCAATCTTGATTCCAGCTTGTGTTTCTTCCAGTCCAGCATTTCTCATGATGCACTCTGCATATAGGTTAAATAAACATGGTGACAATATACAGCCTTGACGTACTCCTTTTCCTATTTGGAACCAGTCTGTTGTTCCATGACAATGAATACAAAATCTTAATACTAGTATAAGGAAGAGAAAATTAAGTAGAGAAAGGAAGTGAGGATGGCTAGATGAAAAGAAGGAAGGAAGAAAATAAAGGAGCTATATCCCATTAGGCTTAGTTGCTAGGCAATTAGGGATCTGTTATACTTTATTAATATAGCAAAGTAATATTGAAAAATAAGAAGTGCAAAAAATGTATCTTCTCTTCAACTTGATTTTCTATAAACAATGAGGAAAAGTATCCTCAGAAAGCCACTTGCATAATAAATTTAGAAAATGAAATTCTGTCATTCTGTAATGCTACCCTACAAAATGCGTGTGCTTGAGACTTAATCATGAATTGCCTAACTTCCTGTACTAGTAACTTATTTAAATATCAGGCTAGGTTGAGCACAAAGTAACAGTAATATAAGTAAACTACTTAATGCAAGTTAGAAATCTTGCTTACCCTTTAAAATATTTATTTATTTATTTTAATTGGAGGCTAATTACTTTACAATATTGTATTGGTTTTGTCATACCATAAGAAGAAATTGTCTTCTTAAACTTAAGATGTTTATATCCACTCATACAGAAAGAAATATCTAACTAGGCTTCCATTCGAGTAGTTATAGTAAAATATAATATTTTCCAACCACCACACATAAGTCATCCAAGTTGGCAGAGCAGCAAAACGTTTTGGTTGTTGTTCAGTCACCCAGTCATGTCCAACTCTTTACTACCCCATGGACTGCAGCATGCCAGGCCTTCCCGTCCCTCACCATCTCATGGAGTTTGCCCAAGTTCCTGTCCATTGCATCAGTGATGCCATCCAGCCATTTCATCCTCTGACACCTTCTTCTCCTTCTGCTCTCAATCTTTCCCAGCATCAGGGACTTTTCCAATGAGTCAGCTGTTCACATCAGGTACCAAAATACTGGAGCTTCAGCTTTATCATCAGTCTTTCCAAAGAGTCAGTTCAGTTCAGTTCAGTTGCTCAGTTGTGTCCAACTCTTTGTGACCCCATGAATCACAGCACACCAGGCTTCCCTGTCCAGAGAATATTCAGAGTTGATTTCCCTTAAGATTGACTGGTTTGCAAAACTTTCAGATATTACTAAATGAAGACTCTTAATACAGAATGTATTACATTTTCAATGTACACAATTAATGAACATATACATTAGGTAAGGGTTCTTATTCTCTTACTTTAATATATAATCATATAATAAAGCAGCTGCCTTATATTGGGCAGATTAAACAAAAAATTCCTATTAGTAGATATATGTTAAGTTTTCCCAAGTGAATCAGTGATAAAGAATCTGCTTGCAATGCAGGAGATGCAGGTTTGATCCCTGGGTCAGGAAGATTTCCTGGAGGAGGAAATGGCAATCCATTCTAATATTTTTGCCTGGAGAATCCCATGGACAGAGAAGTCTGGTGGGTTACAGTCCATAAGGTTGCAAAGAGCTGAACATGACTGAGCAACTGAGCATGCGTGCACAGATATATATATATATATATATATATATATATATATATATATATATATATAAAGCTCAATATATTTCTAAGTGTAAGCCTCTTGAGAACAAAATTTATATATTTCAATAGTACTATTTACATCCTGGACCCAAAATCTAGGATGGCAGAGGCATTCTGAAAGTATGGCTTATAGAAGTGTAGAAAATAAGACTTAATGGAATCAAGGATACAGAAGACTATTTATAAAGACTACATATAAAAAGCTAAGCACAAAAGTAGTAAATGTTATTTTTAATGTCAAATCTAAAGAAATATTAATATAAGAAGAAGATGAATTTAAAACAACAAATCACTGACTGGGGAAAACAATTCATTTTATATAGGTTAAACATACATAGAACAATGATATGAGACATGAATGGATATTACAAACACAATTTTTATTATGTGTCAGGTGTGTGGTAAATCCTTACGGGATAGTGCACTTAATATTTACAAACATTCTACAAAATAGGCAACATTTTAGATGTTAGACAACTGAAGCAAAGCTAGGTTAAGTAACTTCCCTAAAAGGAAAAATATAAGATGCACAAAATACAAGCATCTGACTTCAGAGTTATACTTTCACCTTAGGCCACACATTTGACAACTTCACTTAAAGAAATGCTTACTTTTTGAAAATATAATTTATAAAAATGCTTTCTCTAACAAATCCAAGGATGACTTCATGTTAAAAAATCTTTCATGTTAGGAGATCAAATTTGGTATGGTACTATTGGCAGACACTTTAGTATTTGATAAATTCCATTTCATATCCAATACTAAAGAAAGAATACTTACAATACTCTGTAACAGATAATAGCTCTTAAGTCTGTGGACAACCACACACTTTCTATGAAACAATAATCTCATTACATTAGGAACAAGAAAAGTTAGTTAATATTGGCTAGGGAATTCTGCCCAATATGACAAGATGCAAACTAAATGAAAGAGAGATTGGAAAGATAAAGACAAAGGGAAAATAATTACATACCTAGAAGCCCTCTGAAAATAGAAGTAAAAATCACTAATGTATACAAGACATTTTAAAAATTTTGCATCAATTATTTAACCTCATAACACAGCTATGAAATAGATACTATTATTGTCATCCTCATTTTGCAAATAAGGAAACAGTGATTGGCTAAGTCAGTTTTATTCTCTAGAGATTAATGACAGGTAACTGGAGTATAGTGCTTACTCTATGCTGAGTTACCTAGTGTTGAAATTTCTATGCACATGTTAACTTGTCTAATCCTGTCAACAACCCTAGGAAGAATTTAATACATTATTTTACCATTTTATTGGTAAAGAAATTGAGGTGCAGAGAAGTCCAGTGTCATAACACTAGTAAATGTGAGAGACAGTAGTATGAATTCCACAGACTGGCTCCAGAGTCCACATACTTGACCACCATCATTTGCTGTGAGTGCTCAGTTGGCTCAGTTGTCTGATTCTTTGCAACCCCATGGACTATAGCCTGCCAGGCTCCTCTGTCCATGAAATTCTCCAGGCAAGAATACTGGAGTGGGTTGCCATTTCCTTCTCGGGGGGGATCTTCCCAACCCAGGGATTGAAAGCACATCTCCTGCATTGGCAGGCGGGTTCTTTACCATTGAAAAAATGAAGTATTTTACTGAAATATATTGGTTTCTCCCTCTTTCCCTTCCTTCCTCTTTTTCCCCTCCGAGCTGCTTCACTGTGAGTGACCTTGCTTTTTTCTCCTCTATCTAACACTTTGTGGATACGCTTATGGCAAAGTAGAGAAGGTCATGAAAACTAGAAACACATTTAAGTATCAGATCAGATCAGTCGCTCAGTCGTGTCCGACTCTTCGCGACCCCATGAACCGCAGCACGCCAGGCCTCCCTGTCCATCACCAGCTCCCTGAGGTCACTCAGACTCGCATCCATCGAGTCAGTGATGCCATCCAGCCATCTCATCCTCTGTCGTCCCCTTCTCCTCCTGCCCTCAATCCCTCCCAGCATCAGAGTCTTTTCCATTGAGTCAACTCTTCGCATGAGGTGGCCAAAATACTGGAGTTTCAGCTTTAGCATCATTCCTTCTAAAGAAATTCCAGGATTGATCTCCTTCAGAATGGACTGGTTGGATCTTCTTGCAGTCCAAGGGACTCTCAAGAGTCTTCTCCAACACCACAGTTCAAAAGCATCAATTCTTCGGCGCTCAGCCTTCTTCACAGTCCAGCTCTCACATCCATACATGACCACAGGAAAGACCATAGCCCTGACTAGGCGAACCTTTGTTGGTAAAGTAATGTCTCTGCTTTTGAATATGCTGTCTAGGTTGGTCATAACTTTCCTTCCAAGGAGCAAGCGTCTTTTAATTTCATGGCTGCAGTCACCATCTGCAGTGATTTTGGAGCCCAGAAAAACAAAGTCTGACACTGTTTCCACTGTTTCCCCATCTATTTCCCATGAAGTGATGGGACCAGATGCCATGATCTTCGTTTTCTGAATGTTGAGCTTTAAGCCAACCTTTTCACTCTCCACTTTCACTTTCATCAAGAGGCTTTTTAGCCCCTCTTCACTTTCTGCCATAAGAGTGGTGTCATCTGCATATCTGAGGTTATTGATATTTCTCCCGGCAATCTTGATTCCAACTTGTGTTTCTTCCAGTCCAGCATTTCTCATGATGTACTCTGCATATAAGTTAAATAAACAGGGTGACAATATGCAGCCTTGACGTACTCCTTTTCCTATTTGGAACCAGTCTGTTGTTCCATGACCAGTTCTAACTGTTGCTCCCTGACCTGCATACAGATTTCTCAAGAGGCAGATCAGGTGGTCTGGTATTCCCATCTCTTTCAGAATTTTCCACAGTTTATTGTGATCCACACAGTCAAAGGCTTTGGCATAGTCAATAAAGCAGAAATAGATGTTTTTCTGGAACTCTCTTGCTTTTTCCATGATCCAGCGGATGTTGGCAATTTGATCTCTAGTTCCTCTGCCTTTTCTAAAACCAGCTTGAACATCAGGAAGTTCACGGTTCACATATTGCTGAAGCCTGGCTTGGAGAATTTTGAGCATTACTTTACTAGCGTGTGAGATGAGTGCAATTGTTCGGTAGTTTGAGCACTCCTTGGCATTGCCTTTCTTTGGGATTGGGATGAAAACTGACCTTTTCCAATCTTGTGGCCACTGCTGAGTTTTCCAAATTTGCTGGCATATTGAGTGTAGCACTTTCACAGCATCATCTTTCAGGATTTGGAATAGCTCCACTGGAATTCCATCACCTCCACTAGCTTTGTTCGTAGTGATGCTTTCTAAGGCCCATTTGACTTCACATTCCAAGATGTCTGGCTCTAGGTCAGTGATCACATCATCATGATTATCTAGGTCTTGAAGCTCTTTTTTGTACAGTTCTTCTGTGTATTCTTGCCACCTCTTCTTAATATCTTCTGCTTCTGTTAGGTCCACACCATCTCTGTCCTTTATCGTGCCCATCTTGGCATGAAATGTTCCTTTGGTATCTCTGATTTTCTTGAAGAGATCCGTAGTCTTTCCCATTCTGTAAGTATAGCTTGGTGAATAAAGGTAGGTTTACTAAAGCACTGGCTTAGTGATCGTCTAACAGCATATCCTCTGACTTCCTATTTTAATACCTTGAATAGTCATTGGTGCTTAATAATATTTTTGGCTTGCATTTCAAACTGTTGCTATAATGGTTCAATTATATTTAATAAATTTATAAATTTTCAGAATTGTGCAACCCTCACCATAATCCAGTTTTGATATTTCATCAAGTTCTCTTATTACCATTTAGAGTTAAAATCTGTATTCATTTCCATCTTTAGGTAACTACTTAACTGCTTATTATATCTATAAAATTTCCCTGCCTTGACATTTTTTCCTTGTAGTTTTATTGAGATATAATTAACAAACAGCACTGTGAAAGTTTAAGGTGAACAGCGTAATGATTTCACTTACATACATCTTGAAATGATGGCCACAATAAGTTTAGTGAACATCCATGAACTCATATAGATATGAAATTAAAGAAAAAGACAAAAATGTTTTTCCTTTTGATGAGAATTCTTTTGAAGTCAATGCCTTGGCATTTAAAATAAATAGAGTCATTGAATGTGCTCTCTTGCACTGTGCTTCTTTTACTTTTATATGATATTTTTCAGGTTCATTCATGTTATAGCATGTGCCAGTATTCAACTTATTCAACATGTGCTTAGTTGCTCAGTCATGTCTGACTCTTTGTGGATGGATTCTTTAGAGCCACCAGGGAAGCCCCTATAGCTCAGATAGTAAAGAACCTGCCTGCAATACAGGAGATCTGGGTTCAATCCCTGGGTCAGGAAGATTTCCTGGAGAAGGAAATGGCAACCCACTCCAGTATTCTTGACTGGAGAAATCCATGGAGAGAAGAGCCTGGCAGGCTACAGCCCATGGGGTTGCAAAACAGTCGGACACAACTAAGCAACTAATACACACTACAATTTATTCAACAGCAGAAGGATATTAGGACTGTGTCCATTGGGGGGCTATTATAAACCATGCATGTATGCATACTAAGTCCCTTCAGTCATGTCTGACTCTTTGAGACCCTATGGACTGTAGCATATAAGTCTTGTCTGTCCACGGGATTCTCCAGGCAAGAATACTGGAATGGGTTGCCACGCCCTCCTCCAAGGGATCTTCCCGACCCAGAGATTGAACCAGAATCTCTTGCATTGGCAGGCAGATTCTTTACCAGTAGTGCCACCCGGAAAGCCCACTACAAAATATAATGCTATGAAAATGCATGTATATGTTTTTTGTATATATATAGGTTTCAATTTATCTTGGGTGGTCACCTAGGTACGGAATTAGAAAGTTGTCTGTAAGCTTATGTGAAATTCTTAAGGAATTATCAAACTCTTTTCAAAAGTGACTGTACCATTTTATCCTCCCACCAACAATACATGAGGGATTCAGTTTTTCCATCTCCTTGCCAATTCTTGATATTGTCTATAATTTTTTATTCTTTGGCATTGTGGCTCAGACAGTAAAGTGTCTGCCTGCAATGCGGGAGACCAGGGTTCAATTCCTGGGTCTGGAAGATCCCCTGGAGATGTAAATGGCAATCTACTCCAGCACACTTGCCTCGAAAATCCCATGGACGGAGGAGCCTGATAGGCTACAGTCCATGGGCTCACAAAGAAGTCGGACACGACTAGAAAGCCTGAAATGGTATATTACTGTGGCTGTATTTTGCTTTTTCTAATAGCTAGTGGTGTCAAGCTTTCTTAAATATGGTTATCAGCCATTAGTTTATATTCTTAGTAAAATGCCTATTCAAATCATTTGTTCATTTTTGAATTGTGTTGTCTGTATTGAGTGTTAAGGGTTTTTTACATATTCTAAATATAACATATGATTAGATACATTATTTGAAAACCTTTACTAACAGATAAATCATTTGGAAATGTTTTTTAAAACTAGTTTTTGCCAACACTTTTCATTTTCTTAATGGTGTCTTTTGAAGCAAAAACACATTTCATCTTTGTGAAGTCTAATTTATGATTTTTAAAAAATCTTATGGACCATGATTTTGGCGTTGTGACTAAACAATTTTTGGTCAGATCAAGATTATGAATATTTTGTTCTATGCTATATTGTTTCAACATTCACATTTAGATATATTATTCAAGTTGAATTAACTTTTGTGTACTGTGTGAGATAAGGGTCTAAGTTTACATTTTTGTATGTGGTTACTGTCCTGGTATTATTTGTTAAAAAGCCTATACTTTTCCCATTTTATTGCTTCAGCACCTTTGTCCAATACCCATTGTTCATAAATATAAGAGTTTGTTCTAGACTCTTTTGCATGTCTATAATAGTGATGGTACCATATTGTATGGATTATGATAGTTTTGAAACAAAGAAGTGTAAGTCTTCAAACTTTGCTTTTCTTCTTCTAGGTTGTATTGGTTATTCTGGTTTCTTGCATTTCCATCTGAATTTTAGGATCAGCTTGTCAATTTCTATGAGAAACTTGCTAAGATTTTAAATTTTTGTTGCATTTCTAGATCAACTTGGACAGAATTGCCCTTCAGATGATCTCTAATCTCTCAATCCATGAACTTGAAATGTTCAGCTAAATCTATTCCTAAGTATTTTATTCTCATGAGACTATTGCAAATGGGATTGTTTTCTTGATTTTATGACTGTTTGTTACTGGTATATAGAAATACAATTGATTTTATAAAGGGATGCTGTATTCTCTGATTTTGTTGAAATTGCCTATTAGTCTTACTAGTTTGGAGGATAATTTCAGGTGCACAGCATAGTGAGTCATCCATATTATCTCTGTTTTTCATATTGGATAATATCTATTGATCTATCCTTAAGTCCACTAAATCTTCTGTTATGTGTATTCTAGTGTTGAGTTTTGCTAAAATTTTGCATTTCAGTTATTGTAGTTTTCAATTCCACAATTTCCATTTTTCTCTTTCTAGATCCTTGAGAATTTTTATTTGTTGAATCATTGTCATATTTTCCTTTAATTATTTAAATATGCTTTTCAAAAGATGTTTTAACATGTTGATAATTGCTCCCTAAAGTACTTGTCTGCTAAATCCAGCATCCTGGTACACTCATAAAATTTTCTATTGATTGATTTTTTCCTAAATCTGGGGTAGTTTTTTTGCTTGTTTGTTTCTCTGAATGTCTCAAATTTTTTGTTAAAAAGAAGACGTTTTAGATAATATAAGAAATTTGCATTTTGATTTTCCCTCTAAATATTTTTTTATTGTTGCCATTTACTTGTTTAATAACTTGCCTAGGTTAAATCTATGAAATCTGTGTTCCCTGTTATTTATGGATGCTGTCATTCAACTTAATTTTTAAAATAAACGTGTCTATTTGTTTACTTATATTCTTGTTTTTCTTTTAAATTCTGACTTCCTAGGGGACTTCCTATATATGAATAGCTTAATGGTTAGATAATGATTCTACAGAGGATATGATGACTACCTTGAAACAGCAAAATTCCATCTTCTGCCAATGGATCTGTGTATGGGTAAGTGAGCACATTCAACGTTCAGACCATTTCTAAGCCTGCCTGGTCACATAGATTCCACTGGCTCTTTTGGGTCTCCTATGTGCAGCCTCAAAGTTGACCAGGATTATGTGGGATTATCAGAGAAATCTAATCTCCACTTCTCATGCATACATGTTCATCCAGGAATGTACTTGCCCCACATACTACAGAAGCCTTAGGCTAATTGAGTCAGTTGTCCTACCCTGTTTTCTTGCCTCTGAACATATCATACTCTGAAAGAATCAAATATGATATTCCTACTATCATAGAAAAGAAATGTTGGTCCTTATGGCTTGCCCTATCCTGGCTGCTTCAACTGAACACAGCCGTGGGCCAGAACATCACAGATTTCCACTGTTTTACTCAAATTTCATCAGTTTTTCAACAATACATGCTTCCAAAATTATAAAGCATTGGTAGATTTACAGAGCATGGAAATTTTGTCCATTTTTTTTTTCAGCTCTGTAATTGCTTTTTTTGTAGAGAAGATGTGCGTTCTCTCATTAGATGGTAACTATAAGTACCACCTTGAAATGCTTCTTGAAAATTACAATTAGTAGGGTGAGAGGGCAAAAAAAAACCCCCCACACACATTTGGCTTATTTTGCGACTAATTGTGTTTTACTGTTCTTTAGGAACTCTTGCTTTATTTTCAGATTTCTTGAAGATGCTACTTTTATTTTACAAGATTTTTAAAGTAAAATTTAGTGCACTAAATCGGTACTATGCTACTGTTCCCTGCGGAGGTTTCTAAGCTTGGGCTCCTGTCTTGTGAGCTGTGATCCTCCTCTGTTTCTCCAATTTTGGGGTCAATATTTTGCCCTGTGACCTCAATTCTCTGATGGATCTAAGAAAGTTTGCTGATGTTTAGTTTATTCAGCTTTTCCTTTGTTGTGAAAACAGGAATGATGTCTTCTAAAATCCTGGACCAGAGGATCCATCCACTGGACCAGAGGTTGGGAGTCCAACTACACATTTTTTAATTTTCCTAACAAAAGGATGTTCCTCGCTGTTGTTGTTTAGTCACTAAGTCATGTCTAACTATTTTGCGACCCCATAGACTGTAGCCTGCCAGGCTCCTCTGTCCATGGGATTTCCCAGGCAAGAATACTGGAGTGGGTTGCCATTCCCTACTCCAGGGGATCTTCCCAACCCAAGGGTTGAACCTGCATCTCTTGTATTGCAGGCAGACAAGAATATACAATCCATAACATGAAAAATAAATACTGAAATCATTTATTTATTTCTATATTATTTTCTTAAAATTTTACTATGATACTATTAACAGAGATAGTAGTCAACATCTCCAAAATTTCTTCAAGTACTAGAGAGAGGAAGTGAAGAGGAGCTAAAAGCCTCTTGATGAGGGTGAAGTAGGAAAATGAAAGAGCCATTAAGATTAAATATTAAACAACTAAGATCATGGCATCCAGCCCCATTACTGCATGGCAAATAGAAAGGGAAAAGGTGGAAGTAGTGACAGATTTCCTCTTTTGGGGCTCCAAAATCACTGTGAATGGTGACTGCAGCCATGAAATGAGAAGATGATTGCTTCTTGGCAGGAAAGCGATGACAAATCTAGAAGGTGTGTTGAAAGGCAGAGACATCATTCTGCTGACAAAGGGCCATATAAGGCTGTGGTCTTCCCGGTGGTCATGTATGGTTGTGAGAGCTGGACTGTGAAGAAGGCAGAATGTCAAAGAATTGATACCTTTGAACTGTGATGGAGAAGAATCCTGAAAGTCCCTTGGACAACAAAGAGATAAAACCAGTCAATCTTAAGGGAAATAAACCATGACTATTCACTGGAAGGACTGATGCTGAAGCTGAAGCTCCAATATTTTGGTCATCTGATGTGAACAGATGACTCGTTGGAAAAGTCCCTGATGCTGGGAAGGATTAGGGCAGAGGATGAGATGGCTGGGTGGCATCACCGACGCAATGACCATGAACTTGGGCAAACTCCAGGAGATGGTGAGGGATGGGGAGGCCTGACATGCTGCAGTCCATGGGGTCTCAAAGAGTTGGACATGATTGGATGACTGAACAATACTAGAGAAAGAACTTGTACCTTGACGTGTTAGGAATGTTAAATAATGTGCCTGCAATTCAGGAGACCCGAGTTCAATTCCCAGGTGGGGAAGATCCCCTGGAGAAGGGAATGGCAACCCATCCCAGTATTCTTGCCTGGGAAATTCCATGGACAGAGGAACCTCAGGGGCTATATATAGTCCATGGGGTCGCAAAGAGTCAGACATGACTGAGTGACTAACACAAGGACAACAATCCGGGATACAGTATTGTTTTGCTGTTATTTCATGCCTACCATGTGCCATGTCATAAAGCAAAAGATTTATACCCCTCATCTATAATGTTCAGCTTATTTGCAAGAATAACATAGTTCCTAGATTTCTCCACTTTCACAATATGTAATTTGGGGGAACATATTATCTCTACTCAATTAAGACTATTTCTTCATTTGTTTCCTCATATACCCATAACTGTGCTTTGTTATTGCTTATCCTGACACTAGTTTTTAATTTAGCATCTGCATAAATTTCCTCATTATCATTTTTCTGTGCTTGTTATAAGGACTAGGTTTTGCTACATCTCCTACTTTTAAAACCAAATGCATTCATTATAAGTACATGCCAGTATCTTACTCCTTCTTTCGAGCTTCTATGTAGCCATTCCTCAGCATTTTATATCAAAATGCATATTATATTTTCAAAAATTAGTTCACTTTTATTTCTCCTTTGTACTACAATTGGGACATTGCATTTAAAAAATTATGTGTGAAAGTATCCTACATCATAAATTCCATTTCAGGATAGTATAAGTATCATGATACAATATTAGTTATTGAGTCTGATAGAGTGAAGAATCAGGGACATGGTGAATTAGATAACATCTTTCTTACTGTAGGATAATTATCTTAATTTCCTTTACATGCGTAAAAATGTTAGAGGTCTAACTCAATTATTTACCTAAAGGTAGTGTTTATAAATTAGGAAAAAAAATTTTAATTTACTTAATTTTATTTTTTTCTTTTGTTAAGTCTAACAAGCTACTTTAACCAAATTCTATTGTTTACCTGGATGAATAACAGAGCCTATTGGATGTGAGAGTTGGACTGTGAAGAAGGCTGAGCGCCGAAGAATTGATGCTTTTGAACTGTGGTGTTGGAGAAGACTCTTGAGGGTCCCTTGGACTGCAAGGAGATCCAACCGGTCCATTCTGAAAGAGATCAGCCCTGGGATTTCTTTGAAAGGAATGATACTAAAGCTGAAACTCCAGTACTTTGGCCACCTCATGCGAAGAGTTGACTCATTGGAGAAGACTCTGATGCTGGGAGGGATTGAGGGCAAGAGGAGAAGGGGATGACAGAGGATCAGATGGCTGGATGGCATCACTGACTCGATGGATGTGAGTTTGAGTGACCTCCGGGAGTTGGTGATGGACAGGGAGGCCTGGCGTGCTGCGATTCATGGGGTTGCAAAGAGTCAGACACGACTGAGCAACTGATCTGATCTGATCCATGTCTTACTTTCTTCCTTGATAATAATAACACAAATTTCAGTTCTAGTGACCATTGACTTCAGCAAATCTAACCCCTTTCCTTTCATCAAGAACCATATGGGATGATAATAATTTTAGTATAAATTTATATTTAAATTATATATATATATATATATATGAGAGAGAACAGAATGCAAAATCATAAGTATTCAGCTCTGTGAATTTTAGAAACTTACTGCATTTGTATAACTAACTGTCGACTACTCCATCCTCATATTGTTATCTCCCCATTGTGTTGTGCACTCTTCTCTTCGACACCTTGGGCTATTTTCTACACTCCTATTATTTCTTATCATTTCCACCTGTCTCTGTATAAATAAGTATTGTAGGGATTTCTCTTAACCCACTTGCCATTTTTACAAAAATCTCACTCTGTGATCTCACTTATTTCTGTGATTTTAGCTGTCACTTAAAAGGTAATGACACCTAGGTTCTTTATCACTACACCTAACTTCTTTTATGATCTTCACACCCTTATAGTACAATTATGTATTAACTGTATTCAACTGAATTTCAAATGCACCTAAAACTACTTAAAATATATATTAGAAATGGCATTGGTCATTTTCATTTTAAGCTTACCTTTCCTTGTGTATTTCATATTTCGGTCATTGACCCTTCTATTTTCCCTATCTTTCAAGAGAAAGAATCTGGAGTCATTCTTAGTACCAATCTATCTTTACTCCTCTATCTTTACTCTATACATGGACATCACCAGATGGTCAACACTGAAATCAGATCAATTATATTCTTTGCAGCCAAAGATGGAGAAGCTCTATACAATCAGCAAAAACAAGACCAGGAGCTGACTGTGGCTCACATAATGAACTTCTTCTTGCCAAATTCAGACTGAAATTGAAGAAAGTAGGGAAAACCACTAGACCATTCAGGTATGACCTAAATCAAATCCCTTATGATTATACAGTGGAAGTGAGAAATAGATTTAAGGGACGAGGTCTGATAGATAGAGTGCCTGATGAACTATGGAATGAGGTTCATGACATTGTACAGGGGACAGGGATCAAGACCATCCCCATGGAAAAGAATTGCAAAAAGCAAAATGGCTGTCTGGGGAGGCCTTACAAATAGCTGTGAAAAGAAGAGAAGTGAAAAGCAAAGGAGAAAAGGAAAGATATAAACATCTGAATGCAGAGTTCCAAAGAATAGCAAGGAGAGATAACAAACCTGACTTAGTGATCAATGCAAAGAAATAGAGGAAAACAACAGAGTGGGAAAGACTAGGGATCTCTTCAAGAAAATCAGACATACCACAGGAACATTTCATGCAAAGATGGGCTCGATAAAGGACAGAAATGGTATGGACCTAACAGAAGCAGAAGATATTAAGAAGAGGTGGCAAGAATACACAGAAGTACTGTACAAAAAAGAGCTTCACAACCCAGATAATCATGATAGTGCGATCAGTGACCTAGAGCCAGACATCCTGGAATGTGAAGTCAAGTGGGCCTTAGAAAGCATCACTACAAACAAAGCTAGTGGAGGTGATGGAATTCCAGTGGAGCTATTCCAAATCCTGAAAGATGATGCTGTGAAAGTGCTGCACTCAATATGCCAGCAAATTTGGAAAACTCAGCAGTGGCCACAGGACTGGAAAAGTTCGGTTTTCATCCCAATCCCAAAGAAAGACAATGCCAAAGAATGCTCAAACTACCACACAATTGCACTCATCTCACACGCTAGTAAAGTAATGCTCAAAATTCTCCAAGCCAGGCTTCAGCAACATGTAAACCGTGAACTTCCTGATGTTCAAGCTGGTTTTCGAAAAGGCAGAGGAACCAGAGATCAAATTGCCAACATCCGCTGGATCATGGAAAAAGCAAGAGAGTTCCAGAAAAACATCTATTTCTGCTTTATTGACTATGCCAAAGACTTTGACTGTGTAGATCACAATAAACTGTGGAAAATTCTGAAAGAGATGGGAATACCAGACCACCTGATCTGCCTCTTGAGAAATCTGTATGCAGGTCAGGAAGCAACATTTGGAACTGGTCATGGAACAACAGACTGGTTCCAAGTAGGAAAAGGAGTATGTCAAGGCTGTATATTGTCACCATGTTTATTTAACTTATATGCAGACTACATCATGAGAAACGCTGGACTGGAAGAAACACAAGTTGGAATCAAGATTGCTGGGAGAAATATCAATAACCTCAGATATGCAGATGTCACCACCCTTATGGCAGAAAGTGAAGAGGAACTAAAAAGCCTCTTGATGAAAGTGAAAGTGGAGAGTGAAAAGGTTGGCTTAAAGCTCAACATTCAGAAAACGAAGATCATGGCATCTGGTCCCATCACTACATGGGAAATAGATGGGGAAACAGTGGAAACAGTGTCAGACTTTCTTTTTCTGGGCTCCAAAATCACTGCAGATGGTGACTGCAGCCATGAAATTAAAAGACGCTTACTCCTTGGAAGGAAAGTTATGACCAACCTAGATAGCATATTCAAAAGCAGAGACATTACTTTGCCAACAAAGGTTCGCCTAGTCAAGGCTATGGTCTTTCCTGTGGTCATGTATGGATGTGAGAGCTGGACTGTGAAGAAGGCTGAGCACCGAAGAATTGATGCTTTTGAACTGTGGTGTTGGAGAAGACTCTTGAGAGTCCCTTGGACTGCAAGGAGATCCAATCAGTCCATTCTGAAGGAGACCAGCCCTGGGATTTCTTTGGAAGGAATGATGCTAAAGCTGAAACTCCAGTATTTTGGCCACCTCATGCGAAGAGTTGACTCATTGGAGAAGACTCTGATGCTGGGAAGGATTGTGGGCAGGAAGAGAAGGGGACGACAGAGGATGAGATGGCTGGATGGCATCACTGACTCGATGGATGTGAGTCTGAGTGACCTCCAGGAGTTGGTGATGGACAGGGAGGCCTGGCGTGCTGCGATTCATGGGGTCGCAAAGAGTCGGACACGACTGAGCGACTGATCTGATCTGATCTTTTCTCCTCAATGTATCCAATCTATTACACCTTTTTGTTAATTTTCTCTCTAAAATTTCTCATATCTGCCCTCTCCTTCCCACCTTCACTAGAGTATCATTGATTCACAATTTAATTATCTTCGTTTTACTGCAAAAGCTTTCTAACCAATCTTTCCTCTAAACCCAACTTCTTGAAATTGATCTACACTATTGCCAGAATATTCTTTATAAATTGAAAATCTGACAAAATAATTTCCTTCTTTAACAGTTCTAGGGGACTTACATGTTCACATTCTACAAGCTTCCCATTGAATAAGTAGTAAAGGTACAGTAAGTGATGCAATATTGAAACAGATCAGAAATGGTAGTCAAAGTTCTATCACACAATAGGAGTACTTTCTAATTAAAGAAAGTTTAAATGAAGCCCTGAGGCAGAGAATAATGGAATCATTCTAGAAGGGAAAACATCTGTTTCACAGTAGCTTCTTTGTTCAGAGGTTCGAGATAAAGAATCCAAGACCAACCATACTCCATTCTCCAATTCTTAATTATCTTGAGCTCTATTTTTTATATATATATATATAATGTGACTTTAGTAAATGAGCCAGGAGGTGTTACCTTGTATCTGAGAATGTTAAATAAACACAGGAGAAAGATAAGCATGGAATAACTATGAGAGTAGTCCCCTTGGGCATTATTGTTTTTAAATTAATTGTTTCCAACAATTTGACACTCATTGACTGATTTACAGCTTTAGAAATAGATTTAGTATTTTATCCATTTTTCCACTACCACACTTACTCTATTCAAGCCTATATTTATGGGTTTGCTGCTTCAGGAGACAATCTGGGGGATGAGATTGTAGAAGGAAGGAAGAGAAAGTTTAAAGGCCCTGACTACTATGATATTAACACTTTTGGTTTAAGAGTTCAGCTGATATTCATCTAGGGGTGTTTCTTTCCTAGTTCAACATCAGTCAAGATTTTCCCCAATAACCTTTAGTGCATAGTGCATAGTGTTAATCACTCACTCGTGTCCAACTCTTTGTGACTCCATGGACTGCAGCCCACCAGGCTCCTCTGTCCATAGGATTTTCCAGGCAAGGATACTAGAGTGAGTTGCCATTTCCTTCTCCAGGGAATTGAACCTAGGTCTCCTGCAACTGAAGGTATATTCTTTACCATCTGAGCTATGAGGGAAGTCCCAGTAACCTTTAGAAGGAGCTTAACAGACAACAGCTTGAATCTCCCTGTGAGATTCAAGGCAGTGAAATGAATTATCCCACACTTAATATTAAGAATAAAAACAAAACACATACTTTTCAGATGATAAAGGAATAGAATATAAAGCAAATATTTTCTAGTAAAAATAGATATGAGAGAAAGCATATAATGATAAAAATAAGAACAAGTTTTTCAGTTTCAAAAGTAAATTTTAAATGAATTACCTTGTTAAAACTTCTCAGATTGAATTTAGAGACAAATTCATCTATATGATATTTGTAAGATACATTTCTAAAGTAAAAAGTATGAGAAAGTTAAAATTAGATGTTAGGCACAGATATATCAACCACATATAATCAAAAGAGGTTAACACTATTATACTTAAAAAATAGAGTTAAAGGTAAAAAAGTTGAACCCAGGCAATGAATATATTTTAAACTCTTGGACAAAGAATACAATCCATAGTGAAGCTATAATAGTCATAATAGTCATAAATTTTCATTCTCTAAATAATATACCATCAAAATATAAAAATAAAATGATCTTTGAAATACAACTCAGCTGGGAATGCTTCAAAGGAGAAGTGAAATAAGAGAGCAGCATTCAACTCTCAAGGCAGATCCTAATCCTTTAGGGAAAGAATTCATAAAAACGATGCTTTCTTCCATTCTGTTTCACATTACACAAAACCTATAAAATTCTCAAGCAAGGAAAGGCAAAGTTTCAAGGAACAAGTGGCATAGGACATATTCATTATTTCTTAGCTCATGAGAATACAAGTTGGGAAGCATCAACAGGAACATGTATTTAGAAAAGTCCTGAGGGTTTATCCCAGTTGAGAGAAATATCCTGAAGTGGGAGAAAGCTCAAGTAGGAGAGAGAAAACATAAACCAAGGTGCTCCTGTTGCTGCTGCTAAGTTGTTCAGTCATGTCTGACTCTCTGAGACCCTATGGACAGCAGCCCACCAGGCTCCTCCATCCACAAGATTCTCCAGGCAAGAATGCTGGAGTGAGTTGTCATTTCTTTCTCCAAAACTAAGGTGGCATAGGACTAAAAATGCTCTGATAGGATTCTGAAGATGGAAAAATATAGAGAAAGGAAGAGATTTTTTTTTATGGAGAAGGGAAGGCAAGAAACTTTTGAATATGAAAATAATCCTTTATTTTACAAAATGCTAATATGTCTGTTAGGATTACCTTTCATCATTAGTAACAAAAACATAGAAAATAATGGTTTAAAAGTGGGAAGTAGAAACAAAAGACTTATATATAGAAAACTATAAAACACTGGTGAAAGAAATCAAAGAGGACACAGATGGAGAAATATACCGTGTTCATGGATTGGAAGAATCAATAAAGTGAAAATGAGTATACTACTCAAAGCAATCTATAGATACAATGCAAAAACTATTAAGCTACCAATGGTATTTTTCACAGAACTAGAACAAATAATTTCACAATGTGAAATTTGTATGGAAAAACAAAAATCCTCGAATAGCCAAAGCAAATTTGTATGGAAAAACAAAAAACTTCGAATAGCCAAAAAGCAATCTTGAGAAAGAAGAATGGAACTGGAAGAATCAACCTGCCTGACTTCAGGCTCTACTACAGAGCCACAGTCATCAAGACAATATGGTACTGGCACAAAGAATATAGATCAATGGAACAAAATAGAAAGCCCAGAGATAAATCCACGCACCTATGGACACCTTATCTTCAACAAAGGAGGCAAGAATATACAATGAAGAAAAGACAAACTCTTTAACAAGTGGTGCTGGGAAAACTGGTCAACCACTTGTAAAAGAATTAAACTAGAACACTTTCTAACACCATCAGATCAGATCAGATCAGATCAATCGCTCAGTCATGTCCGACTCTTTGTGACCCCATGAACTGCAGCACGTCAGGCCTCCCTATCCATCACCAGCTCTCGGAGGTCACTCAGACTCATATTCATCGAGTCAGTGATGCCATCCAGTCATCTCATCCTCTGTCGTCCCCTTCTCCTCCTGCCCCCAATCCCTCCCAGCATCAGAGTCTTCTCCAATGAGTCAACTCTTCGCATGAGGCGGCCAAAATACTGGAGTTTCAGCTTTAGCATCATTCCTTCCAAAGAAATCCCAGGGCTGATCTCCTTCAGAATGGACCGGTTGGATCTCCTTGCAGTCCAAGGGACTTGCAAGAGTCTTCTCCAACACCACAGTTCAAAAGCATCAATTCTTCGGCGCTCAGCCTTCTTCACAGTCCAGCTCTCACATCCATACATGACCACAGGAAAGACCATAGCCTTGACTAGGAGAACCTTTGTTGGCAAAGTGATGTCTCTGCTTTTGAATATGCTATCTAGGTTGGTCATAACTTTCCTTCCAAGGAGTAAGCGTCTTTTAATTTCATGGCTGCAGTCACCATCTGCAGTCATTTTGGAGCCCAGAAAAATAAAGTCTGACACTGTTTCCACTGTTTCTCCATCTATTTCCCATGTAGTGGTGGGACCAGATGCCATGATCTTCGTTTTCTGAATGTTGAGCTTTAAGCCAACTTTTTCACTCTCCACTTTCACTTTCATCAAGAGGCTTTTTAGTTCCTTCTCACTTTCTGCCATAAGGGTGGTATCACCTGCATATCTGAGGTTATTGATATTTCTCCCAGCAATCTTGATTCCAACTTGTGTTTCTTCCAGTCCAGCATTTCTCATGATGTACTCTGCATATAAGTTAAATAAACATGGTGACAATATACAGCCTTGATGTACTCCTTTTCCTATTTGGAACCAGTCTGTTGTTCCATGACCAGTTCTAACTGTTGCTTCCTGACCTGCATACAGATTTCTCAAGAGGCAGATCAGGTGGTCTGGTATTCCCATCTCTTTCAGAATTTTCCACAGTTTATTGTGATCTACACAGTCAAAGGCTTTGGCATAGTCAATAAAGCAGAAATAGATGTTTTTCTGGAACTCTCTTGCTTTTTCCATGATCCAGCGGATGTTGGCAATTTGATCTCTGGTTCCTCTGCCTTTTCTAAAACCAGCTTGAACATCAGGAAGTTCACGGTTCACATATTGCTGAAGCCTGGCTTGGAGAATTTTGAGCATTACTTTACTAGCGTGTGAGATGAGTGCAATTGTGTGGTAGTTTGAGCATTCTTTGGCATTGCCTTTCTTTGGGATTTGGATGAAAACTGACATTTTCCAATCTTGTGGCCACTGCTGAGTTTTCCAAATTTGCTGGCATATTGAGTGCAGCACTTTCACAGCATCATCTTTCAGGATTTGGAATAGCTCCACTGGAATTCCATCACCTCCACTACCTTTTTCCTAGTGATGCTTTCTAAGGCCCACTTGACTTCACATTCCAGGATGTCTGGCTCTAGGTCAGTGATCACACCATCATGATTATCTGGGTTATGAAGCTCTTTTTTGTACAGTTCTTCTGTGTATTCTTGCCACCTCTTCTTAATATCTTCTGCTTCTGTTAGGTCCATACCATTTCTGTCCTTTATCGAGCCCATTTTTGCATGAAATGTTCCTTTGGTATCTCTGATTTTCTTGAATAGATCCTTAGTCTTTCCCATTCTGTTGTTTTCCTCTATTTCTTTGCATTGATCGCTGAAGAAGGCTTTCTTATCTCTTCTTGCTATTCTTTGGAACTCTGCATTCAGATGTTTATATCTTTCCTTTTCTCCTTTGCTTTTCACTTCTCTTCTTTTCGCAGCTATTTGCAAGGCCTCCCCAGACAGCCATTTTGCTTTTTTGCATTTCTTTTCCTTGGGGATGGTCTTGATCCCTGTCTCCTGTACAATGTCATGAACCTCATTCCATAGTTCATCAGGCACTCTATCTATCAGATCTAGGCCCTTAAATCTATTTCTCACTTCTACTGTATAATCCTAAGGGATTTGATTTAGGTCATACCTGAATGGTCTAGTGGTTTTCCCTACTTTCTTCAATTTAAGTCTGAATTTGGCAATAAGGAGCCACAGAAAAATAAAGTCAAAATGGATTAAAGATCTAAACGTAAGACCAAAAACTATTAATCTCCTAGAGGAAAATATAGGTAAAACACTTTCTGACATAAACCACAGCAGGATCCTCTATGACCCACCTCCCAGAATATTGGAAATAAAAGCAAAAATAAACAAATGGGACCTAATTAAAATTAAAAGCTTCTGCACAACAAAGGAAACTATAAGCAAGGTGAAAAGACAAACTTCAGAATGAGAGAAAATAATAGCCAACAAAGCAGCAAAGAATTAATCTCAAAAATATACAAGCAACAACCTGCAGCTCAATTCCAGAAAAATAAGCGCCCTAATAAAAAAGGGGGCAAAAAAAAAAAAAAAAATTTTCTAAAAAAAATAAAAAGAAGGAAAAAAAAAAAAAAAAAAAATCAAAAAAACAAATAATAAAAAAAAAAAAAAAAAAAAAAACAAAAAGGAATAACTTTCCTCCCAGTGAAAATGGGTGCAATCAAAAAATTAAAAAGAAAAAAAAGCGGGGGGGGGGGGGGGAAAAAGGGAACCCTCTTACACTGTTGGTGGGAATGCAAACTAGTGCCACTATGACTAACAGTGTGGAGATTCCTTAACAAACTGAAAATAGAACTGCCATATGTCCCAGCAATCCCACTGCTGGGTGTACACACCGAGGAAAACAGAATTGAAAGAGACACTTGTACCCCAATGTTCATTGCATCACTACTTATAATAGCCAGGACATGGAAGCAACCTAGATGTCCATCAGCAGATGAATGGATAAGAAAACTGTGGTACATATACACAATGAAATATTACTTGGCCATTAAAAAGAATACATTTCAATCAGTTCTAATGAGGTGAATGAAACTGGAGCCTATTATACAGAGTGAAATAAGCCAGAAAGAAAAATACCAGTACAGTATACTAACGCATATATATATGAAATTTAGAAAGATGGTAACGATAATCCTGTATGCGAGACAGCAAAAGAGACACAGATGTATAGAACAGTCTTATAGAATAGGACTCTGTGGGAGAGGGTGAGGGTGGGATGATTTGGGAGAATGGCATTGAATCATGTAAATTATCATATGTGAAACGAATCTCCAGTCCAGGTTCATTGCATGACACAGGGTGCTCGGGCCTGGTGCACTGTGATGACCCAGAGGGATGGGATGGGGAGGGAGGTGGGGGGGGGTGTTCAGGATGGGGAACACATGTACACCTATGGTGGATTCATGTTGATGTATGGCAAAACCAATACAATATTGTAAAGTAAAAAATAATATAAAAAATAAATAAAATTTACAACCCCCCCCCCAAAATAAATAAATGTAGGAAGTATTTTTCTCTCATGAGCAGACCTATGGTAGGTAATCCAAATCTGATAAGGTGGCTCACAATGCCATTAGGAATCCAGGCTTCTTTTCATCTTCTCCTCATCCTCTCACTTCCTTAGCATATAACTTTAATTCTTATGTCTATCTCATGTAACAAAATGTCTGCCCAACACCCTGCCTCATGGAAAAGAGTGAAAAAAAAAAAGAGGAAAGCAACTAGGAAATACAGACTTCCTAATCTTATAACAGGAATGCTGAAGTCTTCCAAAAATCCCCAAAGACTCCCCCTTATGTCTCATTGCTCGGAACTGTGACTTATGACTCTTCCTAGGTACAAAGGAGACTTTTAAATGTAGCATTTTAGCTGGTTTGTTGCTTTTCTGAACAAAAATGAGATTCTACATATGCAGAAGTGGAAATGTGTATTGCGTAGGCATTGGCCATAGATGGTGATGATAACTCATAATTCCTCATATGCTTATTTGTGGGGTTTTATTGTAACTTTTCCCCTTATGGATTATAGCCTTGTCATGGTGAAGGCGCTTACACAACTCAGTGAAACAATGAGCCATGCTAGGCAGGGCCACCCAAGACAGACAAGTTATAGGGAAGAGTTCTAAAAATTGTGGTCCAGAGGAGAAGAAAATGGCAACCCATTTTAATATTCTTGTCTGAAAAGTCCCATCAGATCAGATCAGATCAGTCGCTCAGTCGTGTCCGACTCTTTGCGACTCCATGAACCGCAGCACACCAGGCCTCCCTGTCCATCACCAGCTCCCGGAGGTCACCCAGACTCATACCCATCGAGTCAGTGATGCCATCCAGCCATCTCATCCTCTGTCGTCCCCTTCTCCTCCTGCCCTCAATCCCTCCCAGCATCAGAGTCTTCTCCAATGAGTCAACTCTTCGCATGAGGTGGCCAAAATACTGGAGTTTCAGCTTTAGCATCATTCCTTCTAAAGAAATTCCAGGATTGATCTCCTTCAGAATGGACTGGTTGGATCTTCTTGCAGTCCAAGGGACTCTCAAGAGTCTTCTCCAACACCACAGTTCAAAAGCATCAATTCTTCGGCGCTCAGCCTTCTTCACAGTCCAGCTCTCACATCCATACATGACCACAGGAAAGACCATAGCCTTGACTAGGCGAACCTTTGTTGGTAAAGTAATGTCTCTGCTTTTGAATATGCTATCTAGGTTGGTCATAACTTTCCTTCCAAGGAGTAAGCGTCTTTTAATTTCATGACTGCAGTCACCATCTGCAGTGATTTTGGAGCCCAGAAAAACAAAGTCTGACACTGTTTCCACTGTTTCCCCATCTATTTCCCATGAAGAAAAGTCCCATAGACAGCACAAAAAGGCAAAAAGATAACCAGGAGATGAGCCCCCCAGGTTGGAAGGTGTCCAATATGCTACTGGGTAACAGTGGAGGGCAATTACTAATAACTCCAGTAAGAAGGAGCCCCTGGTGGCTCAGACAGTAAAAAGTCTGCCTGCAGTGTGGGAGACTCGGGTTTGGTACCTGTGTCAGGGAGATCCTCTGGAGAAGAAAATAGCAACCAGCTCCAGTACTCTTGCCTGGAGAATCCCATGGATGGAGGAACCTAGCAGGCTACAGTCCATCCGGTTGCAAAGAGTCAGATATGACTGACTGATTTCACTTTCACTTCACTTTCCAATAAGAATGTAGTAACTGGCCTAAAGCAGAAACGATGCTCAGCTGTGGATATGTCTGGTGATAAAAGTAAATCTGGTGCTGTAAAGAACAATGTTGCATAGGAACCTGGAATGTTAGGTCCATGAATCAAAGTAAATTGGAGATGGTCCCTGATGGCCCAGATGGTAAAGAATCTGCCTGCAATGGAGACCTGTGTTTGATCCCTGGGTGGGGAAGATGGCCTGGAGAAGGAAATGGCAACCCATTCCAGTATTCTTGTCTGAAAAATTCCATGGACAGAGAAGCCCGGCAGGCTACAGTCCATGGAGTCACAAAAAGTCAGACATGACTAAGCGACTATCACTTATACTCACTGAAGCAGGAGATGGCAATAGTGAAATCAACATCTTAGGGATCAGTGAACTAGAATGGACAGGAATTTAATTCAGGTGACCATTATATCTACTACTGTGTGTACGAATCCCTTAGAAGAAATGAAGTAGTCTGCATAGTCAACACAAGAGTCTGAAATGCAGTACTTGGGTGCACTTCAAAAAAGAACATAATGACTTTGGTCCATTTCCAAGGCAAACCATTCAGAATCACATTAAAATCAGTCTGTGCCCCAATCACTGATGCTGAATAAGCTGAAGTTGAATGGTTCTCTGAAGACCTATAAGACTTTCTAGAGCTAACACCAAAAAAGGTATCCTTTAATTGTAGGGGATTAGAATGCAAAAATATGAAGTCAAGTGATACCAGGAATAACAGGCAAGTTTGGTCTTGCAGTACAAGATGAAGTAGAGCAAAGGCTAACAGATTTTTGTCGAGAGAACATGTTGGCCATAGCACACATGCTTTTCCAAAAACACAAGAGATGACTCTACATATGGACATCACCAAATGGTCAATACTTAAGTCAAATTGATTATATTTTTTGCAGATAAAAATGGAGAAGCTCTATACAGTCAGCAAAAAGCAAAAACAAGTCAGCAAATGCTGTAACTCAGACCTTCAGCTCCTTATTGCAAAATTCAGGCTTAAATTGAAGAAAGTAGAGAGAACCACTAGCCCTTCAGGTATGACCTAAATCAAATCCCTTATACAGTGAGGATGACAAATAGATTCAAAGGATCAGGTCTGGCAGACAGAGTGCCTAAAGAACTATAGACAGAGGTTTGTAACATTGTACAGGAGGTAGTGACCAAAATATTCCAAAGAAAGAGAAATGTAAGAAGTCAAAGTGGTTGTCTGAGGAGGTTTTATAAATAGCTGAGCAAAGAAGAGAAGCAAAAGGCAAGGAATAAATGGAAAGATATACTCAACTGAATGCAGAGTTCCAGAGAACAGCAAGATAGGAAGGCCTTCTTAAATGAACAATGCAAAGAAATAGAGGGAAACAATATAATGGCAGACAATAGATCTATTCAAGAAAATTGGAGATTTCAAGGGAACATTTAATGCAAGGATGGGCACAATAAAGGACAGAAATGATAAGGACCTAACAGAAGCAAAAGAGATTAAGAAGAGGTGGAAAGAATACACAGAAGAACTATACAAGAAAAGTTTTAATGATTCAACCATGATGGTGCAGTCACACACCTAGAACCAGACATTCTGCAGTGTCAAATCAAGTGGTCCTTAGGAAGCATTACTATGAACAAAGCTAGTGGACGTGACGGAATTCCAGCTGAACTGTTTAAAATCCTAAAAGATAATGCTTTTTAAATTGCTGTACTCAGTATATTAGCAAATTTGGAAAACATAGCAATGTCCAAAGAACTGGAAAAGGTCAGTTTTCATTCCAATCCCAATGAAGGGCAATGTCAAAGAATGTTCAAACTATCATACAATTGCTCTCTTATTTCATATTCTATCAAGGTAATGCTTAAAATCCTTCAAGCAAGGCTTCAGATATACAACTCGCAGATGTACAAGATGGGTTTAGAAAAGGCAGAGGAACAAGAGATCAAATTGCCAACATCCATTGGATCATAGAGAAAGCAAGGGAATTCCAGAAAAATATCAACTTCTGCTTCATTGACTACACAAAAGCCTTTGACTGTGTGGATCACGACAAACTGTGGAACATTCTTAAAGAGATGGAAATACCAAACCACCTTACCTATCCCTGATAAACCTGTATGTATGTCAAGAAGCAACAATTAGAATCAGGCATAAAGCAACAGAGTAGTTCAAAATTGGAAAAGGAGTATGATAAGGCTGTATATTGTCACTCTGCTTATTTCACTTATATGCAGAGTACATCATGCAAAATACCAGGCTGGGTGAATCACATGATGGAATCAAGATTGCCAGGAGAAATATCAACAACCTCAGATATCCAGATGATACCACTCTAATGGCAGATAATGAAGAGAAACTAAACAGCCTCTTGGTGAATGTGAAAGAGGAAAGTGAAAAAGCTGGCTTGAAACTCCACCTTAAAACAAAACAAAACAAAAATAATGTTATCTGGCCCCATCACTTCATGGCAAATAGAAGGGGAAAAAGAGGAAGAAGTGACAGATTTTCATTGCTTGGGCTCCAAAATCACTGTGGACAGTGAGTGCAGCCATGAAATTAAAAGACACTTGCTCCTTGGAAGGAAAGCTATGACAAACCTAGACAGTGTATTAAAAAGCAGAGACATCACTTTGCTGACAAAGGTCTATATAGTCAAGGCTATGTTTTTTCCAGTAGTCATATTTGGATGTGAGGGTTCGATCATAATGAAGGCTGAAAGTTTAAGAATTGTTGCTTTTGAATTATCGCCCTGGAGAAGACTCTTGAGAGTCCCCTGGACTGCAAGGAGATCAAACCAGTTAATCCTGAAGAAAATCAACCCTGAATATTCATTGGACAGACTGATGCTGAAGCTGAAGCTCCAATAACTTTGACCATCTGATGTGAAGAGCCAACTCATTGGAAAGGACCCTGATGCTGGGGAAGCTTGAAAGCAATAGGAGAAGGGGTGGTGGAGGATGAGATGGCTAGAAAACATCAGCAACTCAATGGATATAAGCCTGAGCAAACTCTGGGAGATAGTGAAGGACAGAGGGGCTTGGCGTGCTATGGTCCACAAGGCGTCAAGAGTTGGACACTGTACAACAACAGTTGTAAATTTATATAGTGAAATAAAAAGTTGGGACCAAATGTTATTTAGTTGGGACCCAAACTATTTTTTATGTTACTGTTCCTTGAAACCTGAAAGTTTAAAAGTACTGGATTAATTAACTTTCTTAAGGTTATTCACTCTGTAAATGACAGAGGCAAGATTTGAATCCATTTCTTTGTAACTCCAGAGCCCATTCTCTTTCCAAGTAATCAGCTTCCTCTCAAGATTATTGTAAATTCACTCAGCTATTCTTCTGGCTCAAAAACCTTTATGCCCTTCTAAGCAAGTTACATACTCAGTTGCCAAGTTTTTTCATTTGGTTGCTTTTCTCCTGCAGCTGCTCAAATGAAATTACATAGTACCTCACACATTCCACATTCTGGAAAGCAAATTAGTAGAAAGGCTCAATAAGATAAACTGTCTCTCCTTTGGCTGTTCAAATAAAATGACATCTGATAATAAGTTACAGTTTTGACCTTTATTATATGTGTAAATACAGAGCTGTGCAATGTGTTTGAACAATCAAAAGGTTTCACTTTGATGGCATTAGCATAGGCAGACACAGAATTCCTCTTCATGTGAGACACAAAGATAGATTTTAATTATTTGATTCTCTTTAAAACCACATTTATTCTTTCTTTTTTGGAATTTTCTATAAGCTCAATTTAGTTCAAGGCATCATTTCACCAACTGACTGCTAGTACCATTTCAATCTTTACAGAAGTCAATTGCTTCCATTTGGAAAACAGGGAAAATTAGCATTAGTAAAGAGAACAACATCTGCTGGATCATCGAAAAAGCAAGAGAGTTTCAGAAAAACATCTATTCCTGCTTTATTGACTATGCCAAAGCCTTTGACTGTGTGTATTACAATAAACTCTGGAAAATTCTGAAAGGGATGGGAATACCAGACCACCTGACCTGCCTCTTGACAAACCTGTATGCAGGTCAGGAACCAACAGTTAGAACTGGACATGGAGCAACAGACTGGTTCCAAATAGGAAAAGGAGTACATCAAGGCTGTATCTTGTCACCCTGCTTATTTAACTTATATGCAGAGTACATCATGAGAAACTCTGGGCTGCATGAAGCACAAACTGGAATCAAGATTGTGGAGAGAAACTTTAATAACCTCAGATATGCAGATGACACCACTCTTATGGCAGAAAGTGAAGAAGAATTAAAGAGCCTCTTGATGAAAGTGAAAGAAGAGAGTGAAAAAGTTGGCTTAAAGCTCAACATTCAGAAAATTAAGACCATAGCATCCAGTTCCATCGCTGCATGGCAAAGAGATGGGGAAACAATGGAAACAGTGTCAGACTTTATTTTCTTGGGCTCCAAAATCACTGCAGCCATGAAATTAAAAGACGCTTGCTCCTTGGAAGAAAAGCTATGGCCAACCTAGACAGCATATTAAAAAGCAGAGACATTTCTTTGCCAACAAAGGTCTGTCTAGTCACGGCTATGGTTTTTCCAGTAGTCATGTATGGATGTGAGAGTTGGACTGTAAAGAGGGCTGAGCATTGAAGAATTGATTCTTTTGAACTGTGGTTTTGGAGAAGGCTCTTGAGTCTCTTGGACTTCAAGGAGATCCAACCAGTCCCTCCTAAAGGAGATCAGTCCTGGGTGTTCTTTGGAAGGACTGATGTTGAAGCTGAAATTCCAGTACTTTGGCCACCTGATGCGAAGAGCTGACTCATTTGAGAAGACCCTGATGCTGGGAAAGATTGAGGGCAGGAGGAGAAGGGGATGACAGAGGATGAGATGGTTGGATAGCATCACTGACTCAATGGACATGGGTTTGGGTGAATTCTGGGAGTTGGTGATGGACAGAGAGGCTTGGTGTGCTCCAGTTCATGGGATCGCAATGAGTCAGACATGACTGAGCAACTCAACTGAACTGAACTGAGAGAAAACAAAAGTAGAGCATAGCAGCCAGAGTTTTCAAAAAAAAAAGGGGGGCGGGGTATGAATAACATGTCTTTTTGAGGAAATTAGATCATTTTAAGTTAATTATTTAAGCAAACATTATTTATTTACTTCAGAACTAATTATTTCTTGTATCCTACCTTAGAATATAAGCAGTTTTATGTAGAGATAGAGACCCAGATAGAGATAAATGATACAAATGTAGTTATGTTACAGAAACTGTGACTGCTGAATTGATTTACATTTGAAGTGATTGTTTAGTTCAGAAAAGGAAGAGAAGGAAAGGATGGAGTTTTTGTTGTCTAAGTCACTGCTCTCTTACCTCCTATTTCACCCACTGCAGTCAGTAAAGGGTTAAACAAATCTAAGGGAATTCTGAAGCTGGTCAGTCAAATTCTCTTGATAATGGATTTCTAGGTGATTTCCAGGATTCTTAACCACAACTTACATTAAAACAAAACAAAAGAAAACAAAAAAACAATGCAACAAGGGCAGTCTACTTGAAGGGTTATCAGGCAAATGAACTCACGAGCCATGTTAGAAAGCAACACCATACCCTCAAAATCTGCCCAATATTCAATAATTAATACATCAAAATCAAATTCATAGTAGGGAGTAATCTTCCAGGAGCACACAGCTTACCATTAAATAACCACTTGCTCATGGAAGAACAAAAGCAAACCAAAAAAGACAGGCTTACCATGGCATTCTCTGGAACTGAGGATCAAGATTCTTCACCTTTGCATTTGCCACCTGCACCCCAGTCAGTCTTTCTATGGCTCTTATTCCTCAGCCACTAAGATTGAGCTCAGTCTAAGACAAAACATTGGCCAATTTATTTGGCCTGCAAGTATCTATGGACTTAAATTTATCTTAATCTTTTTTCTCCTCTACCTGAATCAGTTAAATCTTTTTGAATTTGTAGTAAAATAGCTAAAAGGATTCTCAGGATGTTCATAAAACTGCAGCACTCTTTTCTACAGCCTTCCATAATAATGTCACCATATTGTTTCATATTAAGAGGTCTTTTCCAATAACTCCTTCTGGGTTGTCAAAAAAAAGTCATGAGCACTTCCTTGGAGTTCTCTACACCATCAAAGACTTATTCTTAGGCAATAAAACAATTTACCAAAAGAAGAGTATACACATTTACACTAACACCCCTTAGAGAGTATGTTGTTTCAAACACTCTGTGATCCTTCATCATTTCTCAAATTGTAAATAATTCCATTTCTGGCATACCCCCTTAATGTCATCAAGCTATAAACTCTGGAAGCATTCCTTATGCTCCATATCTAGTAGCTGTGTCAACCACGGACCATACTGTCTTCCCCTGCCATCTACCATATACCTTTAATCCAAGAGAAAGCAACAGCCACTAGCCTATCTATGCTTGCCTAGGTCTCTAAATCAATCTCAGCATCTTGGAAAAGATTTGACTTTTATATCAAGAATTTATCTGAATTTATTCAAACAAACAAACCCAAAACTATTTGTCAGAATATGAGTGCTTACAGAATACGAGTAAAAGTGCCTATGGTCCACCCTCTCCCGACAAAAGGAATTAGACTGGGAAATGTAGGCGATACTATAAAAAGCCAAATTTCTACATTGAATATCTACTCTCAAATGGTGCAACTCAGAGCCCCAGTTTTACTGTCAATGTGAGGGTTTCTTTTTGCTGAATCCCTCTTACTACAAGAGGTTAATATAAGCACCTTTATTGTTTTTGGTAGGTCCCTTTTGTCTTCTGGCAGCATGCTGATAAGAGTGTGGTAATCAGGATGGGAGTCACTCCTAGCTCAATTCTCAGGCATAGTTCGGTTCAGGTTTAGCCAGGAAATGTGCCAAAGTTCACAGAGAGTACAAGAGCTACCACAAATTAAACCAGTGTGGTAAGTTTTTCTGTTTTGTCACATAAGGTATCTAAGTTATCTTTATCTAGCCTCAAAGCCAGGATTGGGAGAAACTGCTGTCTAACAGGGATGTTGTGTGAAGACAGAAACATTTACCACCCTCCAGTACACAATGATGCTGTTTCTGACAGCTGTCAGTGACTGTAGCAGCCTCTTTTGCTTCTCTCTTCCATATACACACAATCTTGGCAAAAGAAGAGCTTCCCTGGTGGTTCAGACAGTAAAGCATCTGCCAGTAATGCGGGAGACTCATATTCGATCCCTGGGTTGGAAAGATCCCCTGGAGAAGGAAATGGAAATCGACTCCAGTATTCTTGCCTGGAGAATTCCATGGATTGAGGAGCCTGGTGGGCTACAGTCCATGGGGTCGCAAAGACTTGGACATGACTGAGTGACTTCACTTTGCTTTGCTATACAGAGAAAAGGGGGTGGAAATGTGGGTATTGTGCATCTAGTGTAACTATCTCTTCCCTTTGTATCATGCAAAAATGCTTGAGACCTTCAGTTCAGTTCAGTCACTCAGTCACGTCTGAGTCTTTCCGACCCCATGAACCACAGCATGCCAGGCCTCCCTGTCCACCACCAACTCCTGGAGTCTACCCAAACCCATATCCATTGAGTCGGTGATGCCATCCAACCATCTTATTCTCTGTCATCACCTTCTCCTCCTGCCCTCAATCTTTCCCAGCATCAGGATCTTTTCAAATGAGTCAGCTTTTCACATCAGGTGGCCAAAGTATTGGAGTTTCAGCTTCAACATCAGTCCTTCCAATGAACACCCAGGACTGATATCCTTTAGGATGGACTGGTTGGATCTCCTTGAAGTCCAAGGGACTCTCAAGAGTTTTCTCCAACACCACAGTTCAAAAGCATCAATTCTTCAGTGCTCACCTTCTGTCTGAATATTTGGGGTATTCCACATGACCACTACATACTTCCTCATGTCGGTCATTTGTCCTTCTTCCCATAGTCTGTATCTTGATGAAGGTCTTCTTTGAAAAAGTCCCGCTCCTGCCTCCCCCCAACCCCCCGCCCAGGATATGCTACTTCTTCCTGAAGAAACAACTCCCAAGTTTCTTTACATGTCTTATAGAATGCACACCTTCAGATACATCCTGTGTGTAAGAAGTGTGTTCTCCTCAACAAGGTTTCTTCTGCTAGCTATATGAAAGAGGTAAGCCTTGCAGGTAAGAGCAGGTCTCACATTTTAGACTACAATTTGGATCTCCCCAAGTATCTAAAAATTTAAACATATTTCACATTATGAGGGTTAATTTCTTACCAATCCCTATATCTATATCAGAGGCACAAAATTTCATCAATATAACATCAAGTCTATAATGCCAGAGGAATACCCTCCTTCTTTAAGACTCAGGGTTACATTACAAAGTAATTATGAAGTTCATTCCATGAACTTCATGTTGAAGGATGCTGAGTTCAATTCTCTTCCCTAATTTTTGGATCTCTTCTTTACTCCTTAGAGGTTATTACAAGTGCCTTGACATCAATAGAAAGTTATAAAACTCTTGCCAAAGAGTTCCATTCAAAGCCTTCTATTATCGTCCACTACTCTGGTTTATATTCCCTATGTTCCAGAAACCTTGATGGTTTATATTTTCCCTGATGCTGGGAGGTATTGGGGGCAGGAGGAGAAGGGGACGACAGAGGATGAGATGGCTGGATGGCATCACTGACTCGATGGATGTGAGTCTGAGTGACCTCCGGGAGTTGGTGATGGACAGGGAAGCCTGCTGCTGCTGCTGCTGCTAAGTCGCTTCAGTCGTGTCCGACTCTGTGCGACCCCACAGACAGAAGCCCACCAGGCTCCCCTGTCCCTGGGATTCTCCAGGCAAGAACACTGGAGTGGGTTGCCATTTCCCTCTCCACCATATGAAAGTGGAAAGCGAAAGTGAAGTCGCTCAGTCATGTCCGACTCTTGGCGACCCCATGGACTGGAGCCTACCAGGCTCCTCTGTCCATGGGATTTTCCAGGCAAAAGTACTGGGGTGGGATGCCATTGCCTTCCCCGACAGGGAAGCCTGGTGTACTGCAATTCATGGGATCGCAAAGAGTCAGACACGACTGAGCGACTGATCTGATCTCATCTGAATACTCTCTTTGCTTTCCTGTTTCTGCTACTTTGATCATGACATTCTTGCTACATAAATGGCACTTTCTATCCTCTTCTCTGTTCAAAAACTTTTACTTACTTTTCAGTTTCCCTTCTTACATTAGTTTTTCATAAGCATTCCTTGGTCTGCCTCGAAGTACCAACTAGGTTTAACTACTTAGCTTCAATAACACTATGAACTTCTATTACTCAACTTTTATGATCTTTATTGTAGGAATTTCTTGATAAAAAATTCAAACTGTATTTATCTCAGGATATAACAGAATAGGTACTAGGGTACATAGCCTTTTCTCTGTAAATATTTTCTCACTGAACAAATAAATATACCAATGCTTTATAACAGAAAAGTAAATGGAAGGACTCGGGATTGTCCAGATGTTGTTTGAGGTCCTAATGTTTATTTTTTTGAAGGTAAGTGACGTGCTGTTAATATACATGTAGCCACAAAGTTTGCATGTGTGCACGCACACACACACACACACACAGGAATCAACATTGTACCAACTTATGTCTAACCCTTTCTTCAAAATGATGTTCTACCAGTACACTCCCAGATAGACTGCACTCCACTGGGTTTATATCTGTTGCTATGAAAATGTTCAGTTCAGCTCAGTTCAGTTCAGTCGCTCAGTCATGTCCGACTCTTGGCGACCCCATGAATCGCAGCATGCCAGGCCTTCCTGTCCATCACCAACTCCCAGAGGTCACTCAGACTCACATCCATCGAGTCAGTGATGCCATCCAGCCATCTCATCCTCTGTCGTCCCCTTCTCCTCCTGCCCTCAATCCCTCCCAGCACCAGAGTCTTTTCCAATGAGTCAACTCTTCGCATGAGGTGGCCAAAGTACTGGAGTTTCAGCTTTAGCATCATTCCTTCCAAAGAAATCCCAGGGCTGATCTCCTTCAGAATGGATTGGTTGGATCTCCTTGCAGTCCAAGGGACTCGCAAGAGTCTTCTCCAACACCACACTTCAAAAGCATCAATTCTTCCGCACTCAGCTTTCTTCACAGTTCAAATCTCACATCCATACATGACCACTGGAAAAACCATAGCCTTGACTAGATGGACCTTTGTTGGCAAAGTAATGTCTCTGCTTTTCAATATGTTATCTAGGTTGGTCATAACTTTCCTTCCAAGGAGTAAGCGATTTTTAATTTCATGGCTGCAATCACAATCTGCAGGGATTTTGGAGCCCAGAAAAATAAAGTCTGACACTGTTTCCCCATCTATTTCCCATGAAGTGATGGGACCAGATGCCATGATCTTCGTTTTCTGAATGTTGAGCTTTAAGCCAACTTTTTCACTCTCCTCTTTCACATTCATCAAGAGGCTTTTTAGTTCCTTTTCACTTTCTGCCATAAGGGTGGTGTCATCTGCATATCTGAGGTTATTGATGTTTCTCCTGGCAATCTTGATTCCAGCTTGTGCTTCCTCCAGCCCAGCATTTCTCATGATGTACTCTGCATGTAAGTTAAATAAGCAGGGTGAGAATATACAGCCTTGACCTACTCCTTTTCTTATTTAGAACCAGTCTGTTGTTCCATGTCCAGTTCTAACTGTTGCTTGCTGACCTGCATACAGATTTCTCAAGAGGCAGGTCAGGTGGTCTGGTATTCCCATCTGTTTCAGAATTTTCCACAGTTTATTGTACTCCACACAGTCAAAGGCTTTGGCATAGTCAATAAAGCAGAAATAGATGTTTTTCTGGAACTCTCTTGCTTTTTTGATGATCCAGCGGATGTTGGCAATTTGATCTCTGGTTCCTCTGCTTTTCCTAAAAACAGCTTGAACATCTGGAAGTTCACGGTTCACGTATTGCTAAAGCCTGGCTTGGAGAATTTGAGCATTACTTTACTAGCGTGCGAGATGAGTGCAATTGTGCAACAGTGGGAGCATTCTTTGACATTGCCTTTCTTTGGGATTGGAATGAAAACTGACCTTTTCCAGTCCTGTTGCCACTGCTGAATTTTCCAAATTTGCTGGCATGGCATATTGAGGGCAGTACTTTCACAGCATCATCTTTCAGGATTTGAAATAGCTCAACTGGAATTCCATCACCTCCACTAGATTTGTTCATAGTGATGCTTTCTAAGGCCTACTTGACTTCACATTCCAGGATGTCTGGCTCTAGGTCAGTGATCATACCATCGTGATTATCTGGGTTGTGAAGTTCTTTTTTGTACAGTGCTTCTGTGTATTCTTGCCACCTTTTCTTAATATCTTCTGCTTCTGTTAAGTCCATACCATTTCTGTCCTTTATCGAGCCCATCTTTGCATGAAATGTTCCCTTGGTATCTCTAATTTTCTTGAAGAGATCCCTAGTCTTTCCCATTCTGTTGTTTTCCTCTATTTCTTTGCATTGATTGCTGAGGAAGGCTTTCTTATATCTTCTTGCTTTTCTTTGGAACTCTGCATTCAGATGCTTATAGTTTTCCTTTTCTCCTTTGCTTTTCACTTCTCTTCTTTTTACAGCTATTTGTAAGGCTTCCCCAGACAGCCATTTTGCTTTTTTGCATTTCTTTCCATGGGGTGTTCTTGATCCCTGTCTGCTGTATAATGTCACGAACCTCTGTCCTAGTTCATCAGGCACTCTATCTATCAGATCTAGATCCCTAAATATATTTTTCTTTTCCCCTATATAATCATAAGGGATTTGATTTAGGTCATACCTGAATGGTCTTGTGGTTTTCCCTACTTTCTTCAATTGAAGTCTGAATTTGGCAATAAGGATTTCATGATCTGAGCCACAGTCAGCTCCTGGTCTTGTTTTTGTTGACTGTATAGAGCTTCTCCATCTTTGGCTGCAAAGAATATAATCGATCTGATTTCAGTGTTGACCGGTGGGTGATGTCCATGTGCAGTCTTCTCTTGTTTTTGGAAGAGTGTGTTTGCTATGACCAGTGCATTTTCTTGGCAAAACTCTATTAGTCTTTGCCGTTTACATTCCATATTCCAAGGCCAAATTTGCCTGTTACTCCAGGTGTTTCTTGACTTCCTACTTTTGCATTCCAGTCCCCTATAATGAAACGGACATCTCTTTGGGTGTTCTAAAAGGTCTTGTAGGTCTTCATAGAACCGTTCAACTGGAGCTTTTTCAGTGTTACTGGTTGGGGCATAGACTTGGATTACTGTGAAATTGAATTGTTGGCCTTGGAAACGAACAGAGATCATTCTGTCATTTTCAGATTGCATCCAAGTACTGCATTTTTTTTTTGACCATGATGGCTACTCCATTTCTTCTGAGGGATTCTTGCCTGCAGTAGTATATATAATGGTCATCTGAGTTAAATTCACCCATTCCAGTCCATTTTAGTTTGCTGATTCCTAGAATGTTGACATTCACTCTTGCCATCTCTTATTTGCCCACTTCCAATTTGCCTTGATTCATGGACCTGACATTCCAGGTTCCTATGCAATATTGTTCTTTATAGCATGTGACCTTGCTTCTAACAGCAGTCACATCCACTGCTGGGTATTGTTTTTGCTTTGACTCCATCCCTTCATTCTTTCTGGAGTTATTTCTCCACTGATCTCCAATAGCATATTCGGCACCTACTGACCTGGGGAGTTTCTCTTTCAGAATCCTATCATTTTGTCTTTTCATACTGTTGATGGGGTTCTCAAGGCAAGAATACTGAAGTGGTTTGCCATTCCCTTCTCCAGTGGACCACATTCTGTCAGATCTCTCCACCATGACCCGCCCATCCTGGGTTGCCCCAAGGGCATGGCTTAGTTTCATTGAGTTAGACAAGGCTGTGGTCCTAGTGTGATTAAATTGACTAGTTTTCTGTGAGTATGGTTTCAGTGTGTCTGCCCGCTGATGCCCTCTTGCAACACCTTCCATCTTACTTGGGTTTCTCTTACCTTGGATGTGGGGTATCTCTTCATGGCTGCTCCAGCGCAGCCACTGCTCCTTACCTTGGATGAGGTGTATCTCCTCACCGCCGCCCCTTCTGACCTTGAACATGGAATAGCTCCTCTAGGACCTCTTGCACCTGAGCAGCCACCACTCCTTGGAAATGGGATTGCTCTCCCAGCCGCCAACCCTGGCCTTGGGCATGGGGTAGGTCCTCTTGGCTGTTTCTGCGCCATTGCAGCCTGGCACTCTAGGCTGCTGCCCCTGACCTCGGAGGTGGGGTAACTCCTCTTTGCCTCGTCTCGGGCAAGGGGTCCTTCAGGCTTCTGCCCATGACCTCGGACGTGGGGTAGCCGCCCACCCTAAATGTGGCAGTGGCAGCTGCCTGCGCTACATGAAAATGTTATGTAGTATAAAAACCTGAGTTTTAGATTAAGAATGATCTGAGAGTGAATTCTGATTCAGTTTCTAGCTGCATGAAATTGAGGAAGACATTTAACTGCTCTGAGTCTTAGCTTCCAAAACTTCCAAAATGAGGAAAACAGTATTATTATGAAGCTTACATGAGATAGTATATATAAGACATCTGGCCTGATGGCTGTAAAATAGTACACATTCAGTTAATGCAGTTTACCTTCCCACTTTGCAATCATGTTTTGGTTATTTTCTTATAGTATAAATACTTGAGCTTGTTACTACTGATTTCCTATATGTTCACTTTCTCCTCAACTAGACTATGATCAAAAATGTAAAAACTTTTTTTTTCCCTTGTTCTCTACATTAGATTTAATATTGTCACTTACACAGTAGACACTTAAGAAATGTTTACTAAAATTACATATTCAAGAACTCATCTGGTAAATATACTAAAAATCACTGAATATATACTTTAAATGTGTGAACTTTATGATGTGTAGATTATAACTTACTAAAGCACTTTAAGAATAAAAAGAACTTATCCTACAGTAATATATGACTCACCTATGAGAAAGGGGCCTGAGATAGATATAAAAACTTTGCAGTAGGCATTTCTACTGTTTACAAATATTTGATTATAATCTCCTTCCAAATGTGTGGGGAGATTCCTTTTCCATTTGTTGTAGTTAGGCAGAGCCATTTGACTCTCATTGACTGATAAAATGTGAATGGGAGTGACATATATCACTTTAGGCTGGAAATATTTAATTGCTGGTTCTTATCTCTCCAGTGCTTTCTTCCCTTCCAAGGCAGTTGAGGAAGAAGTGTCATGTAGCAGTGCCAAAAGACTGAAGCAGTGAGGATTGCTAACTATGAAGGATGACTACCCTGGAGAGTCACACATACCTGCAAGAGACTTGGAGGAAGCAAAAAAAAAATCAACATTGGTCTTGAAAAAGTGTGTTGAGCAGATTTCTAAACTGACTCTCAATAATCCTGCTCCCTAGTGTACATGTCCTGTCTAATTCTGCCCCTGGAGTATGATAAGACCTATGACTATCACGGGATAGTCGCTACTTTGATCAGTTGCCTTATCAGCAGTGGTGATGACATACACATGTATTACATTAAAAAGACTCCCCTATAGCAGACTGGAGTGAAATTATCCTGCTGACATTGAAGAAGCAAGATACTATATTGTCAGAGGGCCACATGCTAGGACCTGAAGGTAATCTCTAAGAGCTGAGAGTCACTATCTGGCAGCCAGCCAGAAATCTGAGACCTAAATTTATCAACTGCTAGGAATTGAATTCTGCCAATGATTTGAATGAGCCTGGAAGATGATTTCAAGTATCAGATGAGATCAGAGACCCAACTGACACTTTGATTTCAACCTGATCAGACCCTGGTGAAAGCAACTACATTATACCAGAACTTCTGATCCATTGAAATAGTGAGACAATAAATTGAAATTAATCCTCCAAGTTTGGCGTAATTTGTTGTGGTAGGATAAAAAGCTAATACTATAAGCCATTTAGATTTTGATGCTGCCTACTTCTTTTGCTGCTGCTAAGTCGCTTCAGTCGTGTCCGATTCTGTGCGACCCCATAGACAGCAGCCCAACAGGCTCCCCCGTCCCTGGGATTCTCCAGGCAAGAACACTGGAGTGGGTTGCCATTTCCTTCTCCAATGCATGAAAGTGAGAAGTGATAGTGAAGTCTCTCAGTCGTGTCCAACTATTAGCGACCCCATGGACTGCAGCCTACCAGGCTCCTCCATCCATGGGATTTTCCAGGCAAGAGTACTGGAGTGGGGTGCCATTTTTGTATCACTTAGCCTATCTTGAGTGATATAACATTCCAAGCAGATATTTTAAAGACTCTGCTTTTAAGAAGAGCATGAAAGAAGAGCCTTTCTTATTGGCTAGGCATGCATTTGTAAATAAGGGCAGTCTGCTGAATTTTAAAGACTAGTGTTTAAGAATTTCCATTCTACTTATAAACTTTGCATTTTACTGCATCATGACAATAGAACAATCATAAAAATAATCTACATGGAATATTCTAAGTGGAATGATTTTCATCAGTAAAGCAAGTGAGCATTCTTGAAATACTATGGTATATTGAATACTTTTGCATTTACATATTGAACCAAAATGTCATCATTATGTTTTCTCTTTATGCTAGCATGACTAGTACTATTATATTTTGACTCTTAGAGGAGTTGACCATAATTTTATGCAAAAGAAATTCTATAATAAAACTCTTCCAACAGCTAGACACATAATCTTGCATTCAGTGACTCTGAAGTATCAAGCATTGAATGGAAATGTTACTGAGATGAAAAATGTACTTGACTTTATAATCTCTACAAAGAAAGTACACTAGAACACCATTAGGGCATGGCTTAATTATTATAAAAATTCAAATAAATTAGAGTAATAACTGCTCAAAATAATTGAAAAACCATCACAGCACTATATATGAAGTAAAACCTACATTATAAAGTACTATTCTACCTCATGGCTGCGTTTTACATATGAAAGAATGGTCAACTGCATTCACAGGAGGATTAATAGGCTCCCCAAAGTCTTCCTACTCCAATGATGTACCTCACCCACCTGCAGCTAGATGCCTGCATCTACTATTGAGAAGAATTTACTCAGCACCATATTCCTTATCTTTTGCTAAAGGGCAAATCTCTTAGGGAGGGATATCAGTTTAATTCTCATGATACATTTATATTTTTAGTACAAATCATTTCTCATGTCCTTTCTAACAATGCTTTAAAAGGAGATAAAGATTCATGATTCCTATAGGACCCCAAATAAGAGAAAATTTCATGTCAATGTCGTGTGTCTTATGTTTGGCACAACTCCATCATGTTTCAAAATGTACTTTTTAAGGTTAGGTTAGCAATGAAACAAGGAAATGAGTCCTGGAAATATGTTTCAGGATTGTACAAAGCAAGAGTAGTCAACTGCTATCCCTGGATGAATTTTCAGAGTCAGTAAACCTCCTGAAATTGTATGCAAATTTTTTCAGGTGTGTGCATTTTGGGGGAAGAAAATCTATAGCATTGAACAGATTCTTAAATAGGTTCATGACCCCAGAGATGATAAGAACCATTGGCATATAGAATTAAAATGTTTCTTATATAAGCAGCTAAAGGCTGCAACATCAAAAAGTATCCCTCAGTCCACGGGTGACACTACCCACATCACAGAGGGCCCACTGCTTATCTTTCTCAGCCAGTACCTTAACCTATTATTGCATACTGTTTTCTACTTACCATATTAATTGAAAACAAAGGCAAAGAGAAAAGGTAACTGAGAAAGAACTTCTTTTCCATTTTACAAAGACTCTTAAACTGCAAAATAAATGTTTCTACAATAAGGTCAATGACATGGATAAGTGCTGTCTCTCATGAGGTGAATATTTGAAAATCACCAAAAGAGAAAAGAGAAAATATTTACAAATCAGTTACCTAAGGAAGACAAAATAAAAAGCTTGATGAAAATTTGATTTTTGAAAATCATTTACATATAAACAGTCTTGATATGAAACCATGGCAGATTTCACCAAGAACTAATAAATGTCAGTTGAATTTTTTAATCATGTTTTTAATATACCAGGAGAGCTTACTAAATGAAGGAAAATAAAAATATTTTTAATTAAAATAAATGCATGTGGGAAAATAATTCAAAACATAGTGAGGGGTTGAAAATATGCACTTGGATTGGCTCATTTGCATGTAAAAGAAAATTCAAAGTAACAGTCACTGAAATTAGATAGAATTTCTATATTTGTCTTGTAAACCAAATCTGGAGGTTAGTATTTCAAGAATGGTTAGGCTGCCTCTACATTTTTAAAGGGGCTTTCCTGGTGGCTAAGACAGTAAAAAAAAAAAAAAAAAAAATCTGTCTACAATGCAGAAAACCGGGGTTCAACCCCCTGGGTTGGTAAGATCCCCTGGAGAATCCCATGGACAGAAGAGCCTGGTAGGCTACAGTCCATGGGGTCACAAAGAGTCAGACACAACTGAGCGACCAACACTTTCACATCTTCAAGAACCTAGGTCCTTTCTATCCAGTTTTTCTGGCATGTGTAACTTTCATTATGCCTTGTCTAGTGCTCTGTTCAGCACATTTGTATTATATCACAGAGGAAGGAGGAAATGTTCAAAAAAAGTATGTACCTCTATGATCCATTTAAAGACTTTTCTGAAAATTCACATCACAGGTTAATGTATGTACTAAGTTCTTATGCGGAAGCCCTAACCCCAGCATCCCAGAATGTGACCTTGTTTGGAAATAGGGTATTTGCAGATATGTTAGTTAAGAAGAGGTCCTTAGGGTAGCCCTAATTTAAAATGACTAGTGTTTTTATAAAAAGGGGACATTTGGACAAGAAACATGCATGCACAAAGGGAGAATGTGGTCCACTATAAGCCAAGGAGAGAGGTTTGGAACAGATACTTCTCTCACTTTCCTCGAAAGGAACAAACCCTGTTAATGCTTTGACTTTGGGCTTCTAGCCACCAGAACTATGAGACAGAAAATTTCTATACTTTGAGTTACTCAGTTAATGATACTTTGTAATGGCAGCCCTAACAACAAACTAGGACATTACACAAAACCCTTCTGCTTACATCATGTAGGTAGATGAAACTCAGTCCCATAGCCAAATCTAGTGTCAAGGAGGCTGAGAAATGGAGTCTTTAATCTGGACAGCCATGTATCCAGCTAAAATGTGGGACAGTCTTATTGAAAAAGAGAATGGCTTTGGGGGATCAAATAAATAGTCTTTGCCACAAAGTAAAAATTGGAAGTTCCAAGTCCCTGCCCTAGATCCTCTAGAGACAGTGCAAACATGGTTTACATTTTTTGTGTATCTCTTTCTCTCTCTCTCTCTCTCTCTCTCTCTCTCTCTCTCTCTATATATATATATATATATATATATATATATATATATTTGCTCTGTTGTCTGAAAGTGTCTCAAGTGATAGCAACAAGTGCCCCCACTACGTATTTGAATATTGTTGATCAAAATCATGTTTTACAGTGGAGTTAATAAAACTATGTATCTTCTATGCATCTTCTTGGAGAAGGTAATGGCAACCCACTCCAGTATTCTTGCCTGAAAAATCCCATAGACTGAGAAGCCTGGTAGGTTACAGTCCATGAGGTTGCAAAGAGTTGGTCACAACTGAACAACTTCACTTTCTTTTCACTTTCATGTATGGTCTAGGGTTAATAGAATTCATTGATCATTTAGCATATTTAGTACAGCCTCTGACATATAATATTTTTAAATACGTGCTAGTGGCTGCTATAAAACGGGCAACCTTACACATCTAGATTTTCTTTATCATCCAACTTAAATGGTATTTCTTCTATAAAGTATTCCTTTGTTCTTTCAGGCAGAATTAATCACTCTTTTCTGTTCCTATTTAAATTGGCTATTACTTGTACATCTTCATAAAAGTCATGTGAAGTTGGTATATACTCAATCTCTCAGTATAGATGAGGATAACTTACACCCAGATCACTGAAAAAGCATGATAGAATGGGGATGTTAATCCAATCCATTCAGCAAAAAATTATATTCCCTTTGGACTAAATATTATGTATGGCAATTACTCACTGAGGTAGAGAGAATTTTGGCCACCATGATCTCCACTGCTTGCTGCTACTCCCCTGAATATAGTAAGTTATATGAGAAAAGGGATTTTGCATATGTAATCATTACTAATCTGCTGACTTTAAAATAAGTACGTTATCCTGTATTACCAATATGGGTCCAGTACAATCACATTAGCCCTTAAAAACAAAAGAAAGGCAAGAGTGGAGCTCAGAGAGATTCTAGGAATGAGAAGGATTTAACACATCAATGCTGGTTTGCAGATGGAAAAGTCACATGAGAAGGAAGACAGGCAACTTCGAAAAACAGAGTGGTCCCCAGCTAGTCCCTGATTTCTACAGCCTCACAGAAATGAATTCTGAAACAATCTGAATAAACTTGAAAGCAAGATTTTTCTCAGACCTTGCAGATAAAGCCCAATCTGGCTGATTAACTTGAGTTTGGCCTTGTGAGACCCAAAACAGAAAATCCAGCTGAGATACATTGTGCCTGGACTTCTGACCCACAGAAACTATGAGAAAAAAAAAAAAAAAAAAAGTGGATGCCATTTTAAGTTGTTAAAATTGTGGCAATTTTAAATTATGGCAGCAAAAGATAACTAGTACATCTATTTACTTGCATCCTGTATTAAATGAGTTACTGTTTGCAATAGCAGCACTGTTTGCAATAGCCAGAACGTGGAAGCAACCTAGATGTCCATCCACAGATGAATGGATAAGCAAGCTGTGGTACATATACACAATGGAATATTACTCAGCCATTAAAAAGAATACATTTGAATCAGTTCTAAGGAGGTGGATGGAACTGGAGCCTATTATACAGAGTGAAGTAAGCCAGAAACAAAAACACAAATACAGTATACTAACGCATATATATGGAATTTAGAAAGATGGTAAAAAATAACCCTATTTACGAGACAACAAAAGAGACACTGATGTATAGACCAGACTTTTGGACTCTGGGACCAGGAGAGGGTGAGATGATTGGGGAGAATAGCATTGAAATATGTATAATATTATATCTGAAATGTATTAATTGTTCAAACTAAACACTATCATGTTACAATTTGTTCATACTAGATGTTTGTAATGTTTCTGATAATCAATAAAAGAGATTCTTGATTAAAAAAAAAAAAAAATAAATAAATGAGTTACTAAAAATTTGCTGTTCATTTTTAACCATCCCACCCCAAACCAAACCACAGCATATGGCCTAAGTTACTAGCAGTCACTAGTAGTAGACAATACATCAGTGGCTAGCATTCAGTTCAGTTCAGTCCACTCAGTAGTATCTGAATCTTTGCGACCCCATGAACCGCAGCACGCCAGGCCTCCCTGTCCATCACCAACTCCCAGGGTTCACCCAAACTCATGTCCATTGAGTTGGTGATGCCATCCAACAATCTCATCCTCTGTCATCCTCTTCTCCTCCTGCCCTCAATCTTTCCCAGCATCAGGGTCTTTTCAAATGAGTCAGCTCTCCACATCAGGTGGCCAAAGTATTGGAGTTTCAGCTTCAACATCAGTCCCTCCAATGAACACCCAGGACTGATCTCCTTTAGTATGGACTGGTTGGATCTCCTTGAAGTTCAAGGGATTCTCAAGAGTTTTCTCCAACACCACAGTTCAAAAGCATCAATTTTTTAGCCCTCATCTTTCTTTATAATCCAACTCTCACATTCATACATGACCACTGGAAAAATCATAGCCTTGACTAGATGGACCTTTGTTGGCAAAGTAATGTCTCTGCTTTTTAACATGCTGTCTAGGTTGGTCATAACTTTCCTTCCAAGGAGCAACCGTCTTTTTATTTCATGGCTGCAATTACCATCTGCAGTGATTTTGGAGCCCCACAAAATAAAGTCAGTCACTGTTTCCAGTTTCCCCATCTATTTGCCATGAAGTGATGGGACCGGATGCCATGATCTTTGTTTTCAGAATGATGAGCTTTAAACCAACTTTTTCACTCTCCTCTTTCACATTCATCAAGAGGCTTTTAGTTTCTCTTCACTCTCTGCCATAAGGGTGGTGTCATCTGCATATCTGAGGTTATTGATGTTTCTCCTGGCAATCTTGATTCCAGATTGTGCTTCCTCCAGCCCAGCATTTCTCATGATGTACTCTGCGTATAAGTTAAATAAGCAGGGTGACAATATACAGCCTTGACGTACTCCTTTTCCTATTTGGAACCAGTCTGTTGTTCCATGTCCAGTTCTAATTGTTGCTTCTTGACCTGCATACAGATTTCTCAAGAGGCAGGTCAGGTGGGCTGGTATTCCCATCACTTTTAGAATTTTCCACAGTTTATTGTGATCCACACAGTCAAAGGCTTTGGCATAGTCAATAAAGCAGAAATAGATGTTTTTCTGGAACTCTCTTGCTTTTTCCATGATCCAGTGGATGTTGGCAATTTGATCTCTGGTTCCTCTGCCTTTTCTAAAACATCTGGAAGTTCACGGTTCATGTATGGCTGAAGCCTGACTTGGAGAATTTTGAGCATTACTTTACTAGTGTGTGAGATGAGTGCAATTATGTGGTAGTTTGAGCATTCTTTGGCATTGCCTTTCTTAGGGATTGTTATGCTTCTTACACATAAAAACACATCTTTATTTGTCATGTTTTGAAGTAGGTAAATTTTTATCCCTATTTTACAGAGAGGAAAACTAAGGTTTAATTGACACAGGTGAAGTCAAACAGCTAGTATGTGGCAGTGCCAGAATTTTTAATCCAGGAAGTCTAGTTTTAGAATCTGTGCAACAGTGAGAACCACTATCCTGCCTGATTTATTGAATAAACACTCAATAAAAATATATTAAACCATTTGTTGAAATGACTTCATGGAAACTACTTCCGCCTTTAAGAGGATGGCCAGGTATTCAAAATAAAGGTCTGTTTAGGCAAATGTTTTGAGCAGTGTCAAAGTTTGTTCCAGGCTCCTTACCTATGTATTTGCATTGAGTAGGCTTGGAATGGGACTCTGAAATTTGCCTCTTTAAAGCCCGAGCTACATTTGAGATAAGGCCAGGCTGAGAAATAGTTGGCTATATCCTCCAATAACTGATTTAGTAAATACTTACAGGGCTTCCTTGGTAGCTCTGTAGGTAAAGAACCTGCCTGTAGTGCAGGAGACCCGGGTTCGATCCCTGGGTCGGGAAGATCCCCTGGAGAAAGAAATGACAACCCATTCTAGGATCCCTGCCTGGAAAATTCCATGGACAGATGAGCCTGGCATGCTGCAGTCCATGGGGTCACAAAGAATCGGGCACAACTGAGCAACTAACATTAACTTACTACAGACAATTGTTTTAACATTCATCTAAACATAGTAAAGAAGGCAGAAGGTCAAGCTGAAGATTATACTGCTCTTTTTAGGGTTCTCCCGAATAAGAGAAAATGTTATGGAAGCTATGATTTTTGAAGTACTGCTGTTTATCATAAAGACCATCATAATCAAAGTAGTATTAAGTATCAGATTCAGAAATACATTGAGGACTTCCAAACATTTCATCTAATTTTAAAATGTAAGGCTCTCTAGTTTTTTGAATTAAAAAACAATCATGATAAATGGATAAGTATTATACTCAGTTTTCCTTATAGTTATTTAAATCGCCACTGACAATTTATGTGACTTGTTGTTAAAGAAGCCTTTTAAACAGTGCTAAGGTATATTTATGTATGTTGTACACTGAATATTTCATCACAAGCTTTCAATGAATTGTTTTATTGTACTGAATTTATCATAACAAGTTATTTATTATATGTTCTCTTATTCGTGTTGTTACCCTACTCAGAGAAAAGTAATTTATATTTTCATGGCATTTACTTGTTGATAGTAGTTTTTATAACCTTGCATTTTGGTCTACTATTCATTTTTATCCATGATGATTTGTGATTTAAAGGTTTTACAACAGCCTTCTGAGTTTTATGCATAGTGAATCATAATACTGGCAAACTATCTCCTTGTGTATGAGGTCAATAGTAGAATGAAAATGTGTTATTATTATAATATTTTAGAATTAAATATAAATGATGAAAAGTACAGCTAAATCTTAATTCAGTAAGGAATACATGTATACCTATTCATTTTAATGTAAATTATTTTTTCATTGTTTCATAGCCATGAAGACAGAAACCCAGTATTCAGATGACAAATTATGATGGATTATGCTCAATAAATTTTGTTCCTATTCATTTGGCTGTGTCTCATAAACCAAATAAAATTGTCTAAATCAGGAAAATCCAACTGGAATGCTGTATTTTGGGGGAACTTAGATTAATAATTATAGCCTGAAAGATATACACTAACTGGAGTGTTTGCTCAGTCAAAAAGGGAAGATTGCATTATGCCCAGCATATTGTCTGTACTAAATCTATTTTATTTGTATCCTAATTCTATGAATAATAGTGATATATGTATGGTCTATGATAAATATCTAGTAAGTAGACTTTCGGTTCCTTAAAACACTTCATTCCCTCACTTTGTTGGATAACAATTTATCAAACCACACTCTTAGACATTCTCCCACTTTCTTCCGAAATTAAATCTTAATGTTAGTTGCAACTGCCAGATGTCCTTCATTCTGAAAAATGTAGCAGAGGAGTTGGAGATTTTTTGAAGTGCCTAGTCAATCCCCAATGAACCTGCTTCTTATTGTAAGGTAATTGGAGAAGACTGGGAGAGAATGTCAGTTCAGTAGATAAGGGATTCTGGTTTTCCCTTCAGATTTTTCCTGTATGCATTTAAATATGCCATCAATTAATGCTCTATTTGGGCTAAGGATCTACTCCCGTAAAAGGATGATAAACTGTATGGGCTTCAATTTTTATGCTTTCTCTTTGTTGCTATTCTTTGAGGCCTATCTGGAGTTACTTAGCTGCTGAGGGATGTTTGCTACCACATATTCCAGTATAACATTAAAAAATAAATAAATAAAAAATCTTTAAAAGAAGTTGTCCATTCTGTTATCTCTATCGTTTTCCTTCTCATTGCTCAGTCTATCAGCCTCTTATAATATACCTTCTCCTTAGCTGCAGCTTCATGTATACTACAGTATCAGCTGTAATAAAGCAGCTAACAAGAATCATTAAATCAGCAAGCATACTTTAAAAAGCAATGCCAAGTCAATTGGCTGTTCTGTGATGCTTGAAAGAGGTGTTTTTGGATCAAGTTCATGATTTTTTCAGTGCTCAGTGGATTGTTTTGTTTATTTTGATTCCTGGGAAACACAAGGTTGAAATGTGAACACTATGGAAATGTTAATTCTACTCATTAAATTTGGGCCATTAATATATAAGCCCACAATTGAATCTTAATATTATAGGTTTTGTGCCATTCCAATTTCCCACTGCTTCCAACACTAACACAACAAAACAAACTGCAATAATAAGTTGTTGCTTCCAGAGCATAAGATTAAACAATGCAGAGGATGTAATCCACACATATAAAAAACAGTATACTTATATTTTACACAATAATAGCAATTATCTAAGGTGTGAATCAGCACCAAGATAAAAGTTTTTACTTTTTCTTGATATGGGTTACTGAGGATGAAAATGCACTTATTCAATTTTTCACCCTTTCATTTCCAGCCTCACACAGTGCATTTTCTCTAATATACTAGGCATCAGTAAATATTTGTTAAGTGACTATTTAGATTATCTATGCCTTATAATTTAGCTATGTAATTAGTTTCTAAACTGTTCAGATGATACTTTCTTCTAAGACAGGCCTTGTCTAATTCATCTTTATTTTTCTTACTGTCTCACATAGTTTGTTGAACATGCCTGCATCCAGTAAAACATGTCTGAATTGAACTGAATGGAACTGAGAAAGGTATTAATGTGACCAAGGCAATTTGTCCCATCTTTAAGCCATGCAGTTTGGATTCACACATGCTTTATTCATAAGCTGGCTCTCTAAACATAATTTATGTCAACCTCTTAGAAAATGTGTGCTATTGATTTTAAAAGGAATGGGTGAGAAGATGTTCATGGTTTAAAGTGGTGTTTGTTAAATCTTGCTTAGGAAAATCTAGGGTTATGCAGAGTGCCCTCAAGGGGGGAAATTAAACCAGAAAGTGATCCCTCCTGAAAATGTCTGCTTTTATCTGTTGAACATAATACATTTACAAGATTTTATTTCTATAAAGTTTAAAAAGTTGGAAAACAGTGGTCTAGAGTGACTTATCCCTATGATTGGCAAAAATAACAAAATAACTGGAAATAAACCCCTCTGAAGAATAAACAGACTAGATTAGAGTTTGCCATTTAATGTTAAGTGCATAGAAACTCAAAACTGAACACTTCTATTTGACATTTTTCTTGGCTCCCTCACTACAATCAGTACAGTATTTCATTCAGCTTTTACCAGAAAGATGTGGAAAATGAAAATGTGGATTTCTAGTTTTCCCTCAGTTTATTGAGATATAATTGACATACAACACTGTGTAAATTTAAGGTGTACAGGACAATGATTTGACTCAAATATATTGTAAAATGATCACCATAAAACATCTGGTTAACATTCATCATTTCATATAGACACACCACAAAAAAAGAAAAAAATGTTTTTTTTTTTTCTTGTCACAAGAACTCTTAGGATTTACTTTTAATTTTGAAATACTCCATACAGCAGCGTTAATTTTAGTCTTCATGTTGCACAGTATATCCCTAGTACTTACTTATCTTATAACTGAAATCGTGAACATTTTGACCCCTTTCATCTAATTCCCTTTCTCCCAGCCTCCACCTGTGAAAATGTAGATTTCTTATGGATTTTTAAAACAGTCTTATAAAGCACATTCTACTATGCATTGAAGCTTTAAGAGCTATAATTTTGATACCAAAACGGATTTAACTCAATCAGATTGAGGTCATAATCAGTGCTCTTTCCTATTATTTAAATGGTTTAAAATTAGACTATCTGACTCCATTAAACACATGTGTCTTTCTTTTCCCTCGAGGATCTTATTGGGTAAGGAGGTCAAAATGGTCAATACTTCCAAAATATGAAAAGTGACTTAGTGGGAAAAAATTAACCTTTCTCCTCTCATATATCTTTTCTCAATATCCATTTGGAATTAATAAGCAAAACTTGAAAACTTTATAGATAGCAATACATTATGAAAAAATGAGCAGTCCTTGGTAAAGCATCCCTGTATTGCAAAATGTTTCAAACTGTGTTCTCATGAGCACTTACGCTGCTACTTAACTGGTCAAGGTCACCCCTGGCCACATGTGGCTCCTCAGAACTTGAAATGTGGCAAATCCAACTTGACATGTGCAATCCTCAACTGTATTTAAAGATTTAGTTCAAAATGTAAATATTAATCATTTTATATATTTAAGCTAATGTTTTTATATAATGGATTAATTAAATATATCACTAAAATTCAGTTCAGTTCATTTCAGTTTCTCAGTCATGTACAACTCTGCAACCCCATGGACTACAGTACGCCAGGCTTCCCTTTCCATCATCAACTCCCGGAGCTTGCTCAAACTCATGTCCATCCAGTTGGTAATGCCATCCGACCATCTCATCCTCTGTTGTCCCCTTCTCCTCCTGCCCCAATCCCTCCCAGCATCAGAGTCTTTTCCAATGAGTCAGTTCTTCACATTAGGTGGCCAAGGTATTGGAGTTTCAGCTTCAGGATCAGTCCTTCCAATGAATATTCAGGACTGATTTCCTTTATGATTGACTGGTTTGAGCTCCTTGGAGTCCAGGAGATTCTCAAGAGTCTTCTCTAACACCACAGTTCAAAAGCATCAATTCTTTGGTGCTCAGCTTTATTTATGGTACAACTCTCACATCCATACATGACTACTGGAAAAACCATAGCTTTGACTAGATGGATCTTTGTTGGTAAAGTAATGTCTCTGTTTTTAGTATGCTGTCTAGGTTGGTCATAGTTTTTCTTCCAAGGAGCAAGCGTCTTTTAATTTCATGGCTGCAGTCACCATATGCAGTGATTTTGGAGCCCAAGAAAATAAAGTCTGTCACTGTTTCCATTGTTTCCCCATCTATTTGCCATGAAGTGATGGGACCGATGCCATGGTCTTAGTTTTTTGAATGTTGAGTTTTAAGCTGGCTTTTTCACTCTCCTTTTTCACTTTTATCAAGAGGCTCTTTAGTTCCTCTTTGCTTTCTTCCATAAGGGTGGCTTGCTTTAATTTGAAGATAAAGTCACCATCTTGTACCTCATTTCTAGAAATCAGATTTGTTGCCAGGCCCCTTTCATCAATACCTCAGATTCTCCATGTGGACAAATACAATACCAGTATATTCTATTGCCATTCTTTCTAGACACTATTTTCCATATGTAGATCAACTTTTAGGTCCTGCTCTTTTTCTTCTGTAATCTCAACAATTCCCATTCCTATCAATGCCCTAACAGATAGTAATCAAACTGGGTTAAGAACATAATTGAGAAAAATCAAGGCATATTCAGGAGTAAAGGCCATTCTCTTGGATCCTAACCCATTGCTTTTTGTACTTGAATAGTTGTGAAATAAAACCTGCTTGAAGGTGCCTGTTCACATACACATACACACAGAGAGAACTAATCTTTCAATAAATCACTGTACGATGAACCTATTGAAGATATCAAAGTACAAAATGTATACATCATAAGAAACTTAAATAAACCTCTGCTTCTGCTGCCGCTAAGTCGCTTCAGTCATGTCTGACTCTGTGCAACCCCATAGATGGCAGCCAACCAGGCTCCCCCGTCCCTGGGATTCTCCAGGCAAGAACACTGGAGTGGGTTGCCATTGCCTTCTCCAATGCATGAAAGTGAAAAGTGAAAGTGAAGTCACTGAGTCTTGTCCGACTCTTAGCAACCCCATGGATTACACCTCTAGTATATGTCATTTGACTTGCAGCATGCAACGAAAAGGAAAAATAAAATTAAAATACTCTCCATTATTAACAAACATGTCCTTTCATCCAGGAAGCACTGTAATTCACAGGTTCTTTCTATGAAATACTTCTGGGCCAAGGGTTTATCCAACTGTAGTGTACATAGGATATACTTTTAGATCATAGTAAAATGTAGATCCCCAAGTTCTATTCAACAAAGACCCAAATGCTATAGATTTTGGATCAGACCTAAGACCCAAACACTAGTATGGATCTAGACCTAGGATCCAACTGCACAAACACTGAATGTAGAAATGCCAACTCTGACAGAAACAAAATATCTATAAAAACACAAGTAGGAGGAAACTAAGTTAAAGCCAAAAGTAAGATTGAAAGTTAACCTAATTTTATAATTTAGAAGTACATTTCACAAAAATGTAATCTGTGGAACTGAAAAATAAAGTTGATGGCCCATGTATGCTTTGACACTTAAATGAGAACAAATTTACCAGCCAGAAATAAAGTAGCGAACACCTTAGGACTTCTCCTGGAGTCAAGAAGAAGCACAAAACTGGGCAGCATTTTTTTTTACTACCAATATTAAGGAGATATGCATTTCTTAAAGAAGTACAAGAGCTGTACTCCCCATACCATCATCAATATATCACCCAACTATACCTTTTTGGAGACTGATTTCCAGAAAACAACTAGGGAAGACACATGATAGGATGGTGTCTGGTAAGTTCTGTATGGGTAAGGTTGGCAATAATGTGATAGGAAAATGTTCCTCTTATAAGAAAAACCTGTAATTCAGCAGAGCAGAGATCGAAAGAATGCAGATAGTATAGTAAGGTGGATAGTAGCTGTGTGTGGTGTAGTCTGATCATTTGCATTTCTAGTGAATCCTCAGGTGATGATGATGCTGTTGATCCAGGGTTCATACTTTGAATATTGGTAGTTCGGAGTGCCAAAGTGTCAAGTCATCAGGGGTAAGAAATAATGCCCACCTACTTACCCAAGCACCAGATTTGCCCACTCAAAGACTCCAACAGCAAGCCTTCCTACAGACACCACCAGATGGCCCACCCAGAATCTCTGGACAGGCTGATTGGGTGAAGTACTTTGCCTGCCAAAACCACTTTGTAAGACTGGAAGAGGTGTCTACTTCCTCAAATGCACAGGCATCAATACAAGGCCACAATTAGTAGTCAATGGATAAACACTAGCATTTGGAGTATCATGTTTCAACTGGAAAAAAATGCATATGCTTTTACACTGGAGAAAAATTCAATTTAAAGAGTTACTATTTAAAACTGAAAACATATCTTACAGCTGCTGTGAGTAACTTCTTACATGGAGCCAGAAGATCTAATATCAGTGAGTGTAGGCCAGGGCCAACTCATTTGTCACTTCAAACTGTTAGTAAAGTTGCATTTTTTTTGTAGACAAAGTCCCATATGAAGATTAAGACTCTTGCTTTGGGAAAACACTTTTTGATCATGCTTCTTGTTAGTTATATTCTGATTTCTGGAAGACTACATGTCAGTTTGAATGGCTCCCTAAAGGCAAAATTTTGTGAAGCATAAGCAGAGGAGCAGCACAGAGCTAATGAAAGCCTTGGGAGTGCTACAGGATAGAAAAATAGAGAGACAAGAGCAGAGTATCAGAAACTTGGAAAATTCAGGGCCATGAGCTTTTGCCTTTTACAAATGTCAGGCACTATGAGCATAAGATAGAAATATAGGTATACGATAACTTTTTAAAAATTACTTTTGTTCCCCTAAATTCTATAGATGAGTTTCTGGTGATATGATATCCTTATATATATTGGGGTAGACATTTGAACTTAGAAAAATATGAGGTTTGAGAAAGATTTATGATTTTTCATACAGCATTGTGAGAGGAATTTAGAAGCCAATTCTGGAAACTACCTTTAAAGCATAAGCACTTAGAAGGGAATAGATCAAAACATTGTCTGTAGTTTTCTATGGCTATTGCATAAAAGTAGCACAGTAGTGGCGAAGAGTGTGGATTCAAGCTAGACTGCTTGGGTTTGAATCTATACTTAAAAGTGTGGCACCTTAGGAAAAAGGTTTAAGTTCTCTGTACCTTTGTTGCTTCATTTGTGAAAAAGAAGTAACAGTAACATCTTCTGCATCTGGTTGTCATGAGCATTAGACAAAATCATCAATGGAAAAAAAATTATCAGAGTATCTGATCCATAATAAGTGCCCAGCCACTGTTATATTGCTCAGTTCAGTTCAGTTCAGTCACTCAGCCATGTCTGACTCTTTGTGACCCCATGAATTGCAGCACGCCAGGCCTCCCTGTTCATCACCAACTCCTAGAGTTCACTCAAACTCATGTCCATCAAGTCGGTGATGCCATCCAGCCATCTCATACTCTGTCATCCCCTTCTCCTCCTGTCCCCACCCCCTCCCAGCATCAGGGTCTTTTCCACTGAGTCAACTCTTGACATGAGATGGCCAAAGTATTGGAGTTTCAGCTTCAGCATCAGTCCTTCCAATGAACACCCAGGACTGGTCTCCTTCAAGATGGACTAGTTGGATCTCCTTTCACTCCAAGGGAATCTCAAGAGTCTTCTCCAACACCACAGTTCAAAAGCATCAATTCTTTGGCGCTCAGCTTTCCCACAACACAAGAGAAGACTCTACACACGGACATCACCAGATGGTCAACACCAAAATCAGATTGATTATATTCTTTGCAGCCAAAGATGGAGAAGCTCTATACAGTCAGCAAAAACAAGACCAGGAGCTGACTGTGGCTCAGATCATGAACTCCTTACTGTCAAATCGAGATTTAAATTGAAGAAAGTAGGGGAAAACCACTAGACCATTCAGGTATGATCTAAATCAAATCCCTTATGATTGTACCGGAGAAGGCAATGGCACCCCACTCCAGTACTCTTGCTTGGAAAATCCCATGGGAGGAAAAGCCTGTTAGGCTGCAATCCATGGGGTCGCACAGAGTTGGACACGACTGAAGTGACTTAGCATAGCATAGCATAGCATATGATTATACAGTGGAAGTGAGAAATAGATTTAAGGGCCTAGATCTGATAGATAGAGTGCCTGATGAACTATGGATGGAGATAGGGATCAAGACCATCCCCAAGAAAAAGAAATGCAAAAAAGCAAAATGGCTGTCTGAGGAGGCCTTACAAATAGCTGTGAAAAGAAGAGAAGCAAAAAGCAAAGGAGAAAAGGCAAGATATAAACATCTTAATGCAGATTTCCAAAGAATAGCAAGGAGAGATAAGAAAGCCTTCCTCAGAGATCAATGCAAAGAAATAGAGGAAAACAACAGAATGGGAAAGACTAGAGATCTCTTCAAGAAAATTAGAGATACCAAGGGAACATTTCATGAAAAGATGGGCTCGATAAAGGACAGAAATGATATGGACCTAAAAGAAGCAGAAGATATTAAGAAAAAGGTTATACTGTTAACTATTATTTTATTCAAAAATTTCAGAATTCTCTACAATAAACCTATATTCTTATATTTTCAGGAAAATGTTATATTAAAAACATACAACACAGATTTCCCTGGTAGCCCAGTAGTTAAGAATCTGCCTGCCAGTGCAGGGGACATGGGTTCAATACCTGGTCTGGAAGATCCCACATGCCACGGAAAAAACTAAGCCTGAGGGCCATAACTACTGAGTCTGTGCTCTAGAGCTTACAAGTTGCAACCACTGAACCCCATGCATCCTAGAGCCTGTGCACTGCAACTGGAGAGTAGCTCCCACTCACTGCAACTAGAGAAAGCCCACAAAGACCCAGCACTGCTGCTGCTGCTGCTAAGTCACTTCAGTCGTGTCCAACTCTGCGTGACCCCATAGATGTCAGCCCACCAGGCTCTCCTGCCCCTGGGATTCTCCAGGCAAGAAAACTGGAGTGGGTTGCCATTTCCTTCTCCAATGCATGAAAGCGAAAAAGTGAAAGTGAAGTCGCTCAGTCGTGTCCGACTCTTAGCGACCCCATGGACTGCAGCCCACCAGGCTCCTCCATCCATGGGATTTTCCAGGCAAGAGTACTGGAGTGGGGTGCCACTGCCTTCTCCAAATAAATAAAAAATTAAAAACATACATTATTGAATATACATATATGTGTGTAGTCACTCAGTCCGGTCTGACTCTTTGCGACCCTATGGACTGTAGCCCGTCAAGCTCCTCTGTCCATGGGGATTCTCCAGGCAAGAGTATTGGACTGGGTTGCCATGCCCTCTTTCAGGGGATCTTCCCAACCCAGGGATGGAACCCAGGTCTCCTGCCTTGCAGGCGGATTCTTTACCATCTGAGCCACCGGGGGAAGCCCATATATATATATATACACATATATACTTTATTTTGTGTATTTTGTAATTTGGGATTTAGAAAAGTTTGAGATGAGGACATACTATTAGCCATTTATTTTGTAATCCAGTGAAATCAAACTGGATTCTAGACAAGCAATGTATATACAATCTACATTTTAATCTCCATAGCTCTTGCATTATGTTTCTGATGGTGAGTGACTGTGGGAGTCTATATATGTTATTTACACCTTCTGTGTAAAATGAGGATTATTAATACTGAACTCATATGGCTGTGGTGGTAATTAGTTAAGATAAACACAGAAGGCTCCTCTCTGCCTAGTGGCTGGCATTCAATTACTATTAGTTGCTATCACTCCAAATCACTTTTAACAAGTAGACCAAGTAGTCTGACATGTACTATGTTCCAGTAGTTTTGACTCAATGTAGAAATCAGGTCCAGGCCACTAAATACATCTTCTTGCCATTGTTTTCATATGCACAATTCCCAGATATTCTTAGGTTGTGAGGCCAAAGCACAATTTTATAAACTTTTTTTTTTTTTTTTGCAATAACTATGGGACAATCTGTAAAATATATCTTCAATGTCTATAGCATGCACAAATGACTTCATTATCTCAGGAAGTTCCTCTGAGAGACATCTACTCTTTACTGAAATTAAAACTATATCCAGCCCAAAATTCCATTACATGTGTAATTTGATCATCCTAAATATGTGAGTTAGGGAGTTCTTTTACCATTAATGCTTCTATAGAGATGACATATGATTATCTGAGGTGTGAAGTGACAGATGACTGTTCATAGCATAGAGATTTATTTTTGTCTAAAATACTGGAGTACTGTCACTATGGTGGCATAATTAACATCACAGGTTTACCCTGTGAAGAATCTCAAAAGAGACTTGTAATTAATATAATTGTGAACACACAACAATTAAGGACATTTTAGAATGTCTTGCAATTTACAATGATAGGAAGGACTTCTTTCGCCAATTTCTGTTTATTTCTATTCTGTGCATGGAATTGCCCTTGAGTAGTTAGTAATCGGTGCTTCAATGCCATCTGGCTCTTTGTGGATAGGCAGGCACATCTCCAAAATTATAAGGTGAAAAATCAACTGTAAAAAAAAGAGGTTTATGTTCACTGTAATGTACTAGCACAGGCTTGAAGTCAATAACTGTTTGCTAGTCACAAAAAGAACTTAAAACTGGAATTCAATGCCATAGACTGTCAGGCAGCCCTACTTCTACCATCAAAGCAGGAAATACGACTTAGCAGAAGTTGCCTTCTGTGAAATAAAAGTCAATACATTGAACACTGCCAGCATCCCCTTGAAGTCTACCAATTTCTAAAGACCAGTTTAATGACCTGTTTTGGTTTTGGAGTGGGTATCTTATGAGTTCTATTAAGTGGACTTTAGCAGCATGGATACAACAGACTAAATTATTCAAATCCTTAGTCTTTTTCTTCTCTAAGCCTAAATTCTTGATAGGTAGTGATTAAGGGCAGGAATCTTTGATGTCAAGGAGGCTCTGGTTTTGATCTTCCTCTACTAATTTTTGTGACATTTAACGAATTACTTAATCTCTCTGAGCCTCAACTTTCTCATCTGTTTAATGGTAATAATCTCTGGCTTTGTTATAAGGATTAAATGTGTTCACATCATCACCTCTAATATACTAGTCTATCTATTTCAATTTTCTGCACTCAGAACTTGGCTAAAGTAGCAATTGTCAAGCAATTGTTCTTCCCTATTACAATACCTTATTTCCTTTATTCTCCACATCCAATGCAGTACCAAGTCCTGTGGTTTTGGTTGCAAAACAAGTCCCCAGTCAGTTCACTTCTCAATATTTCTAGTACTAACTACCATTATGGGGCCTTTCCAGGTGATGTAGTGGTAAAGAATCAGCCTGTCAATGCAGGAGATGCAGGGGACTTGGGTTCAATCCTTGGTTTGGGAAGATCCCCTGGAATAGGAAATGGCAACCCAATCCAGTATTCTTGCCTGGATAATTCCATGGACAGAGGAGCCTGGTGAGCTACAGTCCATGGAGTTGCAAAGAGTAGGACATGACTGAGCACGCGTGCGTGCACACACACACACACGCACACATATACACACACAAATATCATTATAATCCAATACAGAACTCTAAATGAACTCAGTTCAGTTCAGTTCAGTCACTCAGTTGTGTCTGACTCTTTGTGACCCCATGGACTGCAGCACGCCAGGTTTCCCTGTCCATCACCAACTTCTGGAGCTTACTCAAACTCATGTCCATTGAGTCAGTGATGCCATCCAACCATCTCATTCTCTGTCATCCCCTTCTCCTCTTGCCTTCGATCTTTCCCAGCATCAAGGTCTTTTCAAATGAGCCAGTTCTTCACATCAAGTGGCCAAAGTATTGGAGTTTCAGCATCAGTCCTTCCAATGAATATTCAGGACTGATCTCCTTTAGAATGGACTGGTTGGATCTCCTTGCTGTCCAAGGGACTCCCAAGAGTCTTCTCCAGCACCAGAGCTGGATTCAATAGCCTCCTAATAGGTTTCCCTAATTCCATTCTTGACCCTCACTATCCATTCTCCCCACAAAGTTTTAAAATGCAAATCAGATTATATTTCTTCCCTGCATAGAATATTTGCAATAGAGTCTCATTGCTCTCAGGATCATTTCTTACTTCTGCTTATAGGGTTTCTGTAATCAAGATCCTGACTACTTCTCCATCTTCTCATTTGATTCTCCCATCAGGCTTCTCTAAACATGGGATTTTCCAGGCAAGAATACTGGAGTGGGTTGCCATTTCCTTCTCCAGGTGATCTTCCCGACCCAGGGATCAAACCTTGGTCTTCTGCATTGCAGGTGGATTCTTTACCGTCTGAGACACCAGGGGAGCCTTCTTCTTCACTTAGTTCTATCCAAACAGGCCTCCCTCTCTAACAACCTAAACTCCATTGTACCTTATGTCTAGAATGTTTTAACCCCAGATTTTTGTATAGCTAATTTTTTTTTAATCTCAGTCCAAATATCACTTCCTCAAGATGGTCTTTCTTAATTCTTCTCCTAGTTATGTTATATAATCACCCTATTTACATCCTTTACAGCATCTAATATAATGTAAAATTATCTTGTTCCTTTACATGTTTATCCCTTCCTCAAGTACAACATACGCTGTATGTAAGCAAGGATAATGTTTCCTAGAAAGGTTTCTGTGTCTTAGAAGTGTTCAATATATATTTTTTAAAATGAATGAAGAATACGTACAAACACTTATAACAATGTCTGTGTTCAAAAAGTGGTAACTACAGTTTCTATTAAATGAAGAGAATGAAAAGGAGAAGGGAAAACAAAAAGGAGGGTGGAGAGGGATAAATAAAATAAGGGGAAGGCATGGAAAGAAGAAGCTAAGGAATAACTTAAATATTTCTCTACATTTATACTTTGTTGATTCAATGGCAAAGACATAATACATTGAATTGTAAAAGAATTATTTCCAGTAAATTATGGAAAATTACAGGGAGAAAATTAATTTTGAATTGACAGATAACATCAAATAACCCTCTCAATAGGAGGGAAGTTTGGAGAAGTGAGTGGCAACCCACTCCATCATTCTTGCCTGGAGAATCCCATGGACAGAGGAGCCTGGTGGGCTACAGTCCATGGAGTCACAAAGAGTTGGACACGACTTTGCGACTAATATACATACATACATACATTGGACTCATTTATAGCCCCATTTCTCATATTGTTAATAAGGCACCAACTTTCTCCATCAAATATTTCACACTCAGTAAGCTTTCCTGCAAGAGCCTACTTGGGTTCTTCAAGGTCTAAAATTTCTTTTCTTCTATGGAGAAGCTGGCGTATTTCTTATTTAAAAGTGAGCTTCCCAGGTGATGCTAATGGTAAAAAAAAAAAAAAAAAAAACTGCCAATGCAGGAGATGTAAGATACATGGATTTGATCCTGGGTCAGGGAGATCCCCTGGAGGAGGGCATGGCAACCGACTCCAGTATTCTTGCCTGGAGAATCCCATGGACTGCAGCCTATCAGACTCCACTGTCCAAAAGAGTCAAACATGGCTGAAACAACTTAGCACGCATGCACATGTAGACAAACATAGTTCAAATGATGCTAATTATGCCTTACAACATTCCCATTCCAAAAGAATACCTTGGAAATCTATAACTATATATTTTTATGAATGTTTTAGACCGTGATTCCAAGACTTACAAACCATTTTGTACCCAAAATGTTTCAAATTTAAGGCTCTATATCTCTAAATGTAAGCCGCTTTGGGAAGGACTACTTTTGTATGTGTATACATATATATGTATAGCTTCCAGAACGTTAATCTTGATTGATACTATGCTTTATGTAGTGGATGATTCTGCAAATAATTTGAACCTTATTTCCTGTGTTATGTTAACATGTTGTCAGGGACTCTCTATCTTCATGTTATGTTTTTCTTTTATAATGGAAACTCTGTCACTTGATTTTTCTTATACAACTAGGAATGTTAAATGTGGTTTAATCACATAGGGCTTCCCAGGTGGTGCTAGTGGTAAAGAACCTGCCTGCCAATCCCTGGGTTGGGAAGATCCCCTGAAGAAGGAAATGGCAACCCATTCCAGTATTCCTGCCTGGAGAATACCATGGACAGAGAATCTGTCATGCCACAGTGCATAGGGTTGCAAAAAGTCAGACACAACTGAAGCAACTTAGCATGCATGCATGCAATCACAGAGAACCATCATTGAAGGGTCATTGCATGAACTGTCCAAAATTAATCTCAAGTGCATTCTCTCTCTTTGTCTCTGTCTCTCTCCCTTCTCTCCTCCCTCCCTCCCTTTCTCCTCTCTCTCTCTCTCTCTCTCTCTCTCTCTCTCTCTCTCTCTCTCTCTCTCTCTCTCTATATATATATATATATATATATATATATTCAGGCATGAATATTACCCCATATGAGGTATCATCCTCTAAACAATACTTCCTATTGCAGTGCTAAAGAAGATAGCACAGTTCTAAGCCATTAAGAAGAGCATCTTCACTTGTGTACTTTGACATCTCTGAGCAATGAGTGATGATATTGGTGAGTTATGATTTTAAGAAGCAAATTTTCATCAATTATGTTAATTTATTTGCAACAAGGGTGGTGTGTGCAAGGCCTTATTATTACATATATTAGCACCCCAGAAAGTAGCTATGGCTAGGCTTTTTGGTTTCAAGATGAAGTTTTAGTCTAGGAATCCCACTAGGCAGATTGACTGATACCAAAATCTTAAACATGCCCAAAAGAAGTCATTTTAAATACCCTGTGACCTCAGTTTCCATGATGGACTCCCTATTCAACTGTTTGCTAGGAGTAGTGACAGTTGGCATACATTGTCTTCTGTTATCCCACTTTATTGTTAAACAAACCTCATACTTCTTAACATGAATCAAAAGCAGTAACTTAACTAATTAGTCTGACATTTTGATGACACACTACTCTCCACCAAACTTAAACAAAACTTCAGTGGCTTAAAACTACAGAGATCTAAAGAAAATGAAATAAACATTGATCAGGACGCAAGGACCACACAAGTAGAAATTTTTTAAAAATCACCGTTCCTTTTGCTATACACAGCAGATTTAGAAACACAAACTCTAAATAAACATTCTCCATACTCTTCTTCCTACAGTTTTTCATTTTTCTTAAGCTTTTGGCCTGGATGTTTCTAATTTGCTAGAAAGATAAGATACTAGATATCCAGTCTCTTTGGAAATGAATTCCACCAGGGAGTCATCAAATTTTGCAGAACTAAGAACTTTAATCATTTTACTTCCAACTCTTCTTCAGGAGCTTTAAGCAGCATGAATATAGTAAAAATGTTATACCTGTTACCCATAAAATGGGTGATGCAAAAAATATGTTAAATTCAGGGTGGGAATTAAAGTACTGTGCACATCATATTTTTTGAATGAAACTTTCAAGCTGGAGAATATCATAGAGTTACTAAGTCTTTTAGGCAGGTTTTTTTAAAAATTATTTATATAAGACTATGTTTGCCTAAATAGTCTCTATGGAACACTTGCTCTGTGAGATGTGCAAAAAAAAAAAAAAGTATACTTGTAAAATTCTACTTAGAGGATCTTGCAGTGAACATTCTTTAGAAGATTCAGTGCTACTTATATATTAAAGATAGGGCCATGAGCAGCAGTAATAAGACATTCACCCCATGTAATCCTTATGAAGAACTTGGTGTAGAAAATACTGATAAAACAATTTCTTTCCTAAACCAGACAGGAGGCCATTGCCCATTTCAAAGATTCAGTCTTTTCCGTAATCTCCAACTAATTTATTTTTCATATAATTTTTAAGAACAGTGGTATTATAGAAATGCTATATCCCTTCCAAACGGAACACTTATGTCAATGCAATAAAACACAAGGTGATGCTGCAACAGTCAGTAGCTGCTTCCGTCTTCCGAGTATGCCAATTAATCGTCAATTATTTCATTTACTCTGAAAATCCTACTCTTGACCCAATTTTCAGGCTCAAAACAAGGTTTTATCTCTCACTTTCTTTTCACTGCCAAAGTGCTGATTGGTTGCTAGTCCCATCGAATCTATCTCAAAGAATCCACTTGTATCTACTCAGCATGATATGTATTTTCACCTCTGTGCCTTTTCTTCTTCTATTCACTCCAGAAAAAAATGACCTTCTTCCAATTTTTCACTTACTGAATTAACAAACTATTTATTTTTCAGTTTCAAATATAACAGCTTTTGAATATCTTTTCTAGTCTCTTATACTGAATTCCTCATTCCCTTACATTTTTATAGAAAATCGCTAATGCAACTAGCCTTGTTTAAACCTATATTGAATTTTACCTCATATTAAGATTGTTTTTTCCTATGTTTACAGACTGTAAACCTCTTGAGAGCAGGAAGCCATGAATTATTCTCCTCTGTATTATGTAGAACAGTGCCTTACACAAACTGGCATTAAATATTTATTTGTTGATTGAGTCAGTAAATGTCAATAAATTAAACTTTGAAGAGAGTTTTATTTGCTTCCATGGAGAGAAACACATGTAAATTCTAGAATTTTGTAACAATAAAACACTGAATTACTCGGTGTATTCTTCTTTCTTGAGGTTGTACACCTTTCTTTCTTTAATTTTTTTTAATTCTCACAACCCCAAGTATTTATTCTAGAGTAAGACAAATATTTCAGTTTCAAATGTTCTATGAATGATCTATCACTTGAATTATATTTTAAATTAAATAGCATTGAATTTTTCTTGTCTAAGTTATATGACTGGCTTCTGCGATTTCACATCAAGAATGGGACACACAGGTGATATAGGGGATTAATGAAAAATGAAAACTTGATCCATAATGATTAACGAAAATAACCATATTCATTTCATATCACTTTTTCTCTCTTCTCCAACTCTTGAGTTCAGAATGCTACATAATTAAAATGTAATATCAAAATAGAAAAGTAATATCATAAAATACAAGTTCAAATACTCAGGTAAAGCCTCAATGGGCATCATCTTTATTTTCTCAAAAGTGCCTACAGCAAGAACAACAATAAACAAAATCCACAAAGATCAGCTGAAGGCAGTGCTGACAATAATGAAAAGAAAGAACATAACATTCAGGGAGTGGTATTAAGGACCCTGGGTATTTATGGGTTTGGAAATGAAGAGAAATGATGAATGAAAATTCATTAAGGGCTAAGGGATGTAAAGCCAAAGTTTTCTGGTTCATTTTTGTCCTTATTCAATGGTGCCATGAAATGAACTCAATTATGAACATAACAGCAATAAACCATAGTCATTCCTTCAATTCAACTCTGAAAAGGATCCAATCAAAAGTTAACCATAAAACAAATTCAAAATTTGAATGCACACATACCCAACAGACACTAATAAAAATAAATGGCACCTTTTCTAGTTCTCAGACAATGAATTGTTATAAAACCAAACAGAAACCTCTTGGAAAATATCTTACAAAACTTGTACTTTATTCACTTAGATTATCTTCTCCTCAAATATACTTCACAGAGTATCATTATAAATCCCATGTGTGATAAGCTCATTTTTGCTTATAATTCTATTCCAAACCTCCAAGCCACCAAAATACACCATGGTTCCCAAACTCCAAGAACCTAAGATTGAAATTTAAAAAACAGACCAAACCGACACAACAACAAAACCACACTTGGCAAAATTCGTGTTTCAAGAAAGGACATTTCTTAAGATGAAAAAATTTTCCCACTTAGTGTACAAACATTGGTTCCAACACATCAGCATGCTGAAGCCCTGGGAAGGCAGGCCTGGCAGCAAAATAAAATCTCTCATCTCCCTGTGGGTCACAGAACATAAATAACACCAACACAGAGCTAATAAGTGGACTCATTTACCCTTTGCTGTGGCTTTCAGAAAACCTTTCATCAAATTTATTGCCAGAGCTGCTGCACATTATTGTGTTCTTTATTAGGCATTCTTCTCCCCGAAGATTAATTCAGGACTTTATGAAGCTGTGTGTTCCAGAGTAATAGATGATTGCAAGTAAGTTAAGAGGTGTCACATTCACATCACTATAGACACACGAAATTGTGGTCACATAACTGATGACATTCTTGACATAGTATATTGGCTTAAAGTCGACATGACAACTCTCTTTTTGGACCCATGCCAAAATGGGAATATCTGGGACATTCAGCTTCGAGGGAGATGGATAATACAGAATAAAAATAGTTGTAGTATATTCCCTCAACTGCATCTATAATATGACTATACTGTGCAACTTCTAGAAATGTATTCTGTCAAATCACTGGGTCTTGCTTCTCATCTCACTCATATCATCTTTGCCAAAAAACAAGACTGAACTGATAAAAGTATATGTTTCATACATTTTTCTATGACCTGACTTCTATGGAAATGAATTATCACTGGTTTAACTTCTATATATAAAACCAACTTTGAATTTATCATAACATGCTGACATAAATAAAACTTTTAATTTGTCTACATTAACTTCAAATTGAATCCATCCTTCCATCCATCCATTTAATAACTATTAAATTCCTACTATATATTAGGTATTCTTCCAGATATCAGGTAAATAGTTCTTTTTTTCCTAGTTGGAAAAATAGCTAAGTTGAGTTGTTGGTTTAAGATCTTTGTAATAAACAAATGGAAGACTGATTAAACTGACCATTTAAATGTTAAGTATATTTTCAAACAGTGTGTCTAAGTCACAAAACATAACGCCAAATAGACATTTAGTAAATTTCAGTTAGTATATTCAGCATAGAGAGGCCATCTGTATTACTTACACTTCAAAATGGACTTCTGATATTGTTACTTGGTCAGATTTACTGAAGACTCAAATTCCTTGTATTTGTTTTAAAACACTTTGGCTATCTAACCACTATGTCAAAATGACATTCATACAGTTTTACTAAGATTGATATCTATAGGGCATGCTTTACATCTGTAGTGCAAATAACACCAAATTAAAAGGATTATTTCACAGGAACAGGACGTACTTTCAAAGCACTTACCATGTGTCAGTTCCTTGTATAGTGCTGATCAAAAAGTTCACTCAATTTTAAGTTAAAAGATATATTTTTCATATTCATCAAGAACTTTATTGAACAATGTATTCACTAACTGAATGAACTTTTTGGCTAACTCAATATATTAATCAATGAGTCTATGTGTTCAGTTCAGTTCAGTCGCTCAGTTGTGTCTGACATTTTGCGACCCCATGGAACGCAGCACGCCAGGCCTCCCTGTCCATCACCAACTCTCAGAGTTCACTCAAACTCGTGTCCATCGAGTCAGTGATGCCATCCAGCCATCTCATCCTCTGTCATCCCTTTCTCCTACTGCCCCCAATCCCTCCCAGCATCAGAGTCTTTTCCAATGAATCAACTCTGCATGAGGTGGCCAAAGTACTGGAGTTTCAGCTTCAGTATCATTCCTTCCAAAGAAATCCCAGGGCTGATCTCCTTCAGAATGGACTGGTTGGATCTCCTTGCCATCCAAGGGACTCTCAAGAGTCTTCTCCAACACCACAGTTCAAAAGCATCAATTCTTTGGTACTCAGCTTTCTTTAGTCCAACTCTCACATCCATACATGACTACTGGAAAAACCATAGCCTTGACTAGAGGGACCTCTGTTGGCAAAGTAATGTCTCTGCTTTTGAATATGCTATCTAGGTTGGTCATAACTTTCCTTCCAAGGACTAAGCGCCTTTTAATTTCATGGCTGCAATCACCATCTGCAGTGACTTTGGAGCCCCCCAAAATAAAGTCTGACACTGTTTCCACTGTTTCCCCATCTATTTCCCATGAAGTGATGGGACCAGATGCCATGACAGTCTATGTGTTAGGTATGTACTATTTCCCTCATTTTACAGAGGAGGAAAGCTGAGATAGAAGTTAATACAGCCAGTGAAAGACAAAGGCAGGACTACATGGCAGACAGAAGCAGAGGCAAAATGGTTAGCCCCTATGTTATGAGAGGGTGTCCCAGGTGGTGCAGTGGTGAAGAATTCGCCTGCCAGTTCAGGAGATGCAAGAGACTCGGGTTTGATCCCTGAGTCGAGAAGATCCCCTGGAATAGGAAATGTTAACTCACTCCAGTATTTTTGCCTAAAAAACTCTATGGATGGAGGGAGCCTGGCAGGCTACAGTCCCTGGGGTTGCAAAGAGTTGGACACGATTGAGCACACACAAACATGCTATGAGAGAGAGAGAGAGAGAGAGAGAGAGAGAGAAGGAGAGAGAGAGGAGAAATTTTCCCATATTATAGTTTAGTTTGACAACTTTGAACTACAAACCTTAAAAATCTCCTAATCACCTACAGTCATGATTTCTTGAGAGCTTATTAAAGGTGCCCTATACTTAAAAGGCATTCATTTGGAATGGAAATAGAAATCTTGTTTTAACCATTCCCCTGAAAAAGATTGCTTTACAATTGTCCATGGTGGAGGGCATAGACATTTACATATGTTAGCTTTCTTAACTAAATGGATAACAGTGATAACTCTGTAATCCTAAAATTCAAAATGTCATTCACTCACAGTTAGAAAAATCGCACCTAATAGTGAAAGTTATGGCCACATAGATAATATGGAATAAAAACTAGAATTAAGGGGCCCGGTAATGGGCTGTCATTAATTAGTTTGAAATAAAGTCTTCATTATTTTTTCTTGATTTGGCTTCACCAGTTATATTGGGCAATACAAACAGGTTGATTGTGTTTTTCTTTTTAGAATTACTATTTTAAAAGTTTCTTTCTGCAAACAATTTTCCCCTACAAGAAAATGATCCATTGTTTCTAGAGCAATTTGTTCACTGCTCATTTCAGTTCAGTTCAGTCACTCAGTCGTGTCTGACTCTTTGCAACCCCATGAACCACAGCACACCAGGCCTCCCTGTCCATTACCAACTCCCGCAGTTCACTCAAGCTCATGTCCATTGAGTCGCTGATGCCATCCAACCATCTCATCCTCTGTTGTCCCCTTCTCTTCTCTCCCTCAATCTTTCAGAGTATCAGGATCTTTTCAAATGAGTCAGCTCTTCGCATCAGGTAGCCAAAGTATTGGAGTTTCAGCTTCAACATCAGTCCTTCCAAAGAACACCCAGCTCAACAGGAAATAAATAATAAGTCCAGACTCTTACCTTAAAAACAATACAACAATGTAGAACTAGGCTATTTCTATGTGCAAAAATGCTGGAGCAATACCTGAAGAGCCTAAATAAGCCTGCTCTTTTAATCTTTGTTTCCAGATTTATTTTTAGGTTTCCTTCATACTATATCCATTGTAGTGTGGAAACTTTTCTAGGCTATAACATTCTAATTGGTTCTTTAAAAGTTTTTTGTGGACAGACGTATTAGCAGAAGATGCTTTCTAGACTATGAATACAGTAGGATCACTTTTAGCTTTATATTAGTATTATTATTTAATTATTATCTTCAACTTTTTATGGACTGAAATAGCAAAATTTGGCAGAAGTTTTTAAAAAGCCTTGCATATTTTACTTCCAACTACATATTTGCAAATTCTTAGAGTGTCAGATATTTCTCCAAGCCTACAGCAACACAGCAATAATTTAAAAAAAAATAGTAAAGAAACAAAATCTTGGAATTCTTGGAAAAGATGACATATTTTTATAAAGGCCTATAAGTTATTCTTGTTGCCAAAAATATCCTTGGGTATAACATTCAGATCAGATCAGATCAGTCACTCAGTCGTGTCCGACTCTTTGCGACCCCATGAACTGCAGCACGCCAGGCCTCCCTGTCCATCACCAACTCCCGGAGGTCACTCAGACTCACATCCATTGAGTCAGTGATGCCATCCAGCCATCTCATCCTCTGTCGTCCCCTTCTCCTCCTGCCCCCAATACCTCCCAGCATCAGAGTCTTCTCCAATGAGTCAACTCTTCGCATGAGGTGACCAAAATACTGGAGTTTCAGCTTTAGCATCATTCCTTCCAAAGAAATCCCAGGGCTGATCTCCTTCAGAATGGACTGGTTGGATCTCCTTGCAGTCCAAGGGACTCTCAAGAGTCTTCTCCAACACCACAGTTCAAAAGCATCAATTCTTCGGCGCTCAGCCTTCTTCACAGTCCAGCTCTCACATCCATACATGACCACAGGAAAGACCATAGCCTTGACTAGGCGAACCTTTGTTGGCAAAGTGATGTCTCTGCTTTTGAATATGCTATCTAGGTTGGTCATCACTTTCCTTCCAAGGAGTAACCATCTTTTAATTTCATGGCTGCAGTCACCATCTGCAGTCATTTTGGAGCCCAGAAAAAGAAAGTCTGACACTGTTTCCCCATCTATTTCCCATGAACTGATGGGACCGGATGCCATGATCTTCGTTTTCTGAATGTTGAGCTTTAAGCCAACCATTTCACTCTCCACCTTCACTTTCATCAAGAGGCTTTTTAGTTCCTCTTCACTTTCTGCCATAAGGGTGGTGTCATCTGCATATCTGAGGTTATTGAGATTTCTCCCAGCAATCTTGATTCCAGCTTGTGTTTCTTCCAGTCCAGCATTTCTCATGATGTACTCTGCATATAAGTTAAATAAACATGGTGACAATATACAGCCTTGACGTACTCCTTTTCCTATTTGGAATCAGTCTGTTGTTCCATGTCCAGTTCTAACCGTTGCTTCATGACCTGCATACAGATTTCTCAAGAGGCAGATCAGGTGGTCTGGTATTCTCATCTCTTTCAGAATTTTCCGCAGTTTATTGTGATCTACACAGTCAAAGGCTTTGACATAGTCAATAAAGCAGAAATAGATGTTTTTCTGGAACTCTCTTGCTTTTTCCATGATCCAGCGGATGTTGGCAATTTGATCTCTGGTTCTCTGCCTTTTCTAAAACCAGCTTGAACATCAGGAAGTTCACGGTTCACATATTGCTGAAGCCTGGCTTGGAGAATTTTGAGCATTACTTTACTAGCGTGTGAGATGAGTGCAATTGTGCGGTAGTTTGAGGTCTGAAATGTGTGAAGCCACAATGAAATTTTAGATATTCATATGCAGAAATGGAGAATATAGAAATCAATTGCTATACTAACTCTTAACCACTATGACAAGTTATTGAATCAAGTCATGTCCACTAAGTTGAAATAACCATTTGATAATAACTTATCATTTTGTCCTTCAAATGGAACAAGAAGACACATGCTACTTGACTTGTAGAATGGCAAAGTAAGGAGCTCAGTAGAAAGCAGTGATGAAACTGGACAATTTATCAAAACCAAGTATTTCAGGACTCTGGAAATTGACCAAACATATATAGCATATTGAAAAAAGTTTATTCAAGAAAAACAACTAAATCTTAATAAGGACAATAGGAATACATGGCTTTTATCCTGGGGCTCTACCAATCTTCAAGCCCCAGATCCATTTTTTGAGAGCTCTACGAGTGCAAGGTAGAGTACGAAGACTAGTCAGTTCTCATGCTGGAAGGCAGCTCTCTAGATTTAGAGCAAACAGAATAAAAACTCATGCCCAGAGGTACTGTCATAGCCAACTGTAATCTTGCTGACAAACAATCAGGGAAGGCTTCTCATCCCAAGCTGAAAATGAAGCTTTGTGTACCCAGAAAGAACTGACTTTACAAGTACTGACTGCCTGAAATTCGAATATTAGCAAAGAGTGGACATTTCATTAATTTAAAAATATTAAACATAAAATTTGATCAATCACTGATTTACCATTAAGTTATGCTGGCACAGAGATAATCTCCTATGAAAACAATATTTTTTTAAAAAAGCAATAAAATACTTTTTAAAAAGATAAAACCTATAGGAGTGGGTTGGGGAAGGAAGTGGAGGAACGTTTAAGAGGAGAGGACATATGTATGCCTATGGCTAATTCATGTTGATGTATGGCAGAAACCATCATAATGTTGTAAAGAAATTGTCTCTCAATTCCAAATAAAATTAAATTAAAAAAATTAAAACACACCATAAAAAAATTAAGCAGAGATATCAATGAATACAGACATTACAGAATTAGCTTGGGCAAGTAACCAAATAGAACAAAAAAACAACTAGTAAAAACAAAAAGTCCATAGAAGGGATCCAAATTCATAGACAACTAGACTAAAATTTCTAAGATAATCAATTTTCAACAAAACTTTATATGACATGCAAATAAATAGGAAAATAGGATCCATACTTTGTGGCCGTGACAAGGGAGGTGGATAGTAGTCAAGAGAAACTGTCTCTAATGTTGTTCAGATGTTGAACTTAGTAGAAGAAACTTCAAAGCATATATTACAAATGCGTTCAAAGAAATAAAGAAAACTATGCTTTTTTTTTTTTTTTTTTGTAGTGGCATTTTATTTATTTATTTTTTTTGCTGGATCTCAGTTTCTTTTTTTTTTTTATTTTATTTTACTTAACTTTACAATATTGTATTGGTTTTTCCATATATGAAAATGAATCTGCCACAGGTATACATGTGTTCCCCAACCTAAACCCTCCTCCCTCCCCATACCATCCCTCTGGGTCCTCCTAGTGTACCAGCCCCAGGCATCTGGTATCAGACGTGAACCTGGACTGGCGACTCGTTTCAAATATGATATTATACATATTTCAATGCCATTCTCCCAAATCATCCCACCCTTTTCCTCTCCCAGAGTCCAAAAGACTGTTCTATACATCAGTGTCTCTTTTGCTGTCTCGTATACAGGGTTATTGTTACCATCTTTGTAAATTCCATATATATGCGTTAGTATACTGTATTTGTGTTTTTCTTTCTAGCTTACTTCACACTGTATAATAAGCTCCAGTTCCATCCACTTCATTAGAACTGATTCAAATGTATTCTTCTTAATGGCTGAGTAATACTCCATTGCAATGCTCAAAATTCTCCAAGCCAGGCTTCAGCAATATATGAACCGTGAACTTCCTAATGTTCAAGCTGGTTTTAGAAAAGGCAGAGGAACCAGAGATCAAATTGCCAACATCCGCTGGATCATGGAAAAAGCAAGAGAGTTCCAGAAAAACATCTATTTCTGCTTTATTGACTATGCCAAAGCCTGTGACTGTGTAGATCACAATAAACTGTGGAAAATTCTGAAAGAGATGAGAATACCAGACCACCTGATCTGCCTCTTGAGAAATTTGTATGCAGATCAGGAAGCAACAGTTAGAACTAGACATGGACCAACAGACTGGTTCCAAATAGGAAAAGGAGTACTTCAAGCGTGTGTATTGTCACCCTGTTTATTTAACTTATATGCAGAGTACATCATGAGAAACGCTGGACTGGAAGAAACACAAGTTGGAATCAAAATTGCTGGGAGAAATATCAATAACCTCAGATATGCAAATGACACCACCCTTATGGCAGAAAGTGAAGAGGAACTAAAAAGCCTCTTGATGAAAGTGAAGGTGGAGAGTGAAAAGGTTGGCTTAAAGCTCAACATTCAGAAAACGAAGATCATGGCATCCGGTCCCATCACTACATGGGAAGTAGATGGGGAAACAGTGGAAACAGTGTCAGACTTTCTTTTTCTGGGCTCCAAAATGACTGCAGATGGTGACTGCAGCCATGAAATTAAAAGATGGTTACTCCTTGGAAGGAAAGTGATGACCAACCTAGATAGCATATTCAAAAGCAAAGACATTACTTTGCCAACAAAGGTTCGCCTAGTCAAGGCTATGGTCTTTCCTGTGGTCATGTATGGATGTGAGAGCTGGACTGTGAAGAAGGCTGAGCGCCGAAGAATTGATGCTTTTGAACTGTGGTGTTGGAGAAGACTCTTGAGAGTCCCTTGGACTGCAAGGAGATCCAACCAGTCCATTCTGAAGGAGATCAGCCCTGGGATTTCTTTGGAAGGAATGATGCTAAAGCTGAAACTCCAGTATTTTGGCCACCTCATGCGAAGAGCTAACTCATTGGAGAAGACTCTGATGCTGGGGGGATTGGGAGCAGGAGGAGAAGAGGACGACAGAGGATGAGATGGCTGGATGGCATCACTGACTCAATGGATGTGAGTCTGAGTGACCTCCGGGAGTTGGTGATGGACAGGGAGGCCTGGCGTGCTGCAGTTCATGGGGTCGCAAAGAGTCGGACACGCCTGAGCGATTGATCTGATCTAATCTGAATACTCCATTGTGTATATGTACTACAGCTTTCTTATCCATTCATCTGCTGATGGACTATGCTTTAAAAATTAAGGGAACCTGTGTTAACAATGACTCAATAAAGGATATTACTATAAAAACAAAATTTATTTAAAAAATACCAAATGCAAATTTTGCATGTGAATAGTCCAATAACTGAAGTGAGAAATTCACTAGAATGGCTCAATAGCATATTTGAACTGAACAGTGGAAAGAATCACTGGAGTTAACGATAAAGCAGTAAGGAATATCTAATACAAAGAATAGAAAATACAGAAGGATGAACAGAACCTTGACGTGGACACAGATAAACACACACCCCAGTCCCACACAGACTCACACCTCCATTTTCAGGACAATGATGTTTTTATTTTACAGAAGTTTTGAAGATCCAGCCCAAAGTTTTTCTGGGTCCCAGAAGGTTGGGTGGGACACACTGCTGGCTAGAGATGGGGAAAGAACACCAGACCCTGCCCTGAGGCCGTGCTCTGTGCCCTCATGAGCTGAGTGGGGCCACCACAGTGGTGGTGGTGGTGGTGGTGGGAGGCACAGGGCCTGTGGGGAAGGAGCCCGTGGGTGAGCCCAACAGGGGTCCTGGGAAAGGCACGATGTATGCGGTTGACAGGCCCTGACAGCTCCACGGGGCCCAAACCTTGGCAGAGATGGGTAGTATCAGGCGGCCCCAGTGTCAAGCCTGAGGTCACTGCCCCACACTTCCCACTACTGCTGCCCCAAGCCTCCACCAGGAGGCTGCCAGATGTTCCTTCTGTGGCTCTTCTAGCTCCTCAGCTTGATGCCCGTTTCCTTTTCCCTTTCCCAGATGCCTTGCGCTTTCGAGTCTCGGCACCACCCATCCTCAGGGTCAGTGGTCCGTTCACCTGCCCAGAGGGAGGCCATGGGTGTTTCTCAACTCCACATCCTGCCTCTGGGACTCCTCCAGGGATGCCCTCTCCACTCCACTTCCTAAGGACAGGGAACTGGTTCGAGGAGTAGGGAGCGTGCCCCTGATGTGGCACTGGTGTTGTCTGTCCTCAAGAGTCCTGAGGCTGTGAGGCCCTGAGCTTGGGAAAGCCTTTCAGGTTGATGGAAGCTGCTCCTGGTCTAGGGCAGGGGAGTGGAGATTAGCTGAGGACCAAGGGAGGAGGGGACAGGAGGGAGGCAGTAGCGGGAGGAGAGCTGGAGGGAGGGGTGGGAGGGAATGGGGGATGGAGGAGGGCGGGTGGAGGAAGAAGATAACTAATGGAGAAGGCAGGAGGGCAAGGAAGGGAAGTGGGAGGAAGGAGAGGAGGAAGGCTCCAAGGGCCCCGGGGTAACTGGTGTAGCTTGTAGTAGAGTCCGCAGGCATTGCACGCAGGGTCCCTGCTGGCATTCTTCCACCACAGTGCAGTGCTGACTGTCTGGCAGTTGGTACACTGGGTCCCTGCCCTTTTGCCAGCAATCTGAGGGAGAGGGCAAATGAGGATCAACACACTGATGGGTGGAGGACCAAAGAGGTGAGGGTCAGGTTGAGGGCAGAGTTAGCTACAGGGGCGAGGGCTGGGGATTCTGTGTGGGTGAGGACAGGGCCTCCAGGCAGGGATAGGGGTTTGGGGTATTATATGGGGGACTACAGCAGTCACACCTAACTTTGGCCATACACTGGAATCATTTGGGGAATTAGAAGCAATCATGATGCCCAGGCATCCCAGCCAGTCAAACCAACACATCTGAGGATGGTCTCAATCAATCCCTAGTGGTTCAAAGGACCCCAGGGTGATCCCAGTGTGAAGCCAAGGATGAAAACTGCAGGGAGAGGATGGGGTGCCTGCTTGCATCCTACAAGGATTGGTCGAGCAGAAGTGGAAACCATACCATCATGTGCATAATGAAATTCTTAGAATGAGAAGAATGGCAGAAATAATAGTTGAATAAAATAATAACCAAAAAATTTACAAATTTGAGGAAAAATATCTACACATCCAAGAAACTCAACTGAATCAAAATAATATAAGCATAAATAAACTCATGCCTAGAGATATGTACATAGGTTTTGAAAGACAAGGACATTAGGACCTCATAAAACAACTATACTCCAATAAAAATTAATTAAAAAAAAAAGGCACAGGGACTACTGTCACAGTCCAGTGGTTAAGACTCCATGCTTCCACTGCAGGGGATGCAGGTTTGATTCTTGTTTAGGGAACTAAGATCCTACCTGACGCATGGCCTCCCCAAAAAAAGAAAAGAGAAAAGAAAGAAAATAACACAGAAAAGCTCTTAATGGGGCAAGATAAAAAACTTATTACATACCAAAGTAAGATTACAGATTACTTCTAATCAGGAACAATGGAGGCCAGAAGCAATGAGTTGACACAGTCCATGTACAGGAGGAAAAATATTGCCTGAGAACTATTCTATATCCAGCAAAAATTTCTTTCTAAAATGAAGATTCAAAAAAGACATTCCTGCATAAATACAGACTGAGAATTTGTACCTACCAGATCTGTTTTGTGAAATATAATAAAGGAAGTCCTTCAAGATAAAAAGAAATAGCATGACACAAAGATATAAAAAGCACTGGTATAGGTAACTGTGTAAATATAAAAAGAGTATGAGTGTATTATTTACTTTTTCTTATCATAATTACTTGTAATGACAATTGTATGAGGCAATAACTATAAAACTAAGTCATTGGCTTTATAATATATAAACATATATATGACAATAATATAGAGGAGTGTGGTGAATATAGAGCTACATTGGAGAAAATTATATACATTTACTGAAATTAAGTTAGCATCAATCTTAAGTAAATTGTAATAAATATAAAGGAATATTGCAAACCACTATGTCCTAAACTGTGCCCCCTCCAAATTCTTGTGATAAAGCCCTAACCACCAATATGACTATATTTAGAGATAGGGAAGTAATTTTTGTAATGACTGAGATAAAATGAGATTATAAGAGTTAGGTTCTACTCCAATAAGACTAGCGGCTTTTAAAGAAGATGGGAGAGATATTTAACTCTTTCACCCTGTGCATACACTGAGGAAAGACCATGTGAACACAGAGTGAGAAAATGACTGTATGCACGCCAGAAAGAGTGCTCTCCCCAGAACCCAGACATGCAGGCATCCTGGTTTCAGACTTCCATACTCCAGAACTATGAGAAAGTAGGTTTCTGTTGTTTAAGCCACTCATTATATGGTATTCTGTTATGACAGCCTAGGCCAACTAAGATGTACACCCTATAGTAACGATTAAGAAAAACTGAAAAAATATTAAAAGGAAACAAATAGAATATTAAATTGGAATTAAAGTAACACAACAACAAATTTATGCAACAAAATGGAAGTCAGTTAAAGAGAAAACATAGCAACAAAAGGATGTAAAACATATAGAAAACAAATAGTAAAATATAGACACAAATTCTAAACAAAATTCTATAAAGCTGAATCCACAAGATTAAAAAAAAATACATAGAATTACCAGTAATCTCTGGAATAGGAGACTGTTTTAACCTCAGAAAAACAATGTAATATATTTTTTTAATAAAATAGGACAAAACCTCATTATTTTCTCAATAAAGAGGAAAAAAATGGACAAAACCTGACACTAAATCATAATAAAAACCTCAACTAACTAGAAAATGAAGGGAAGTTGGTTAACACAAGAAAGGCATCTGTTAAAAACTTACAACCAATATCATGCTTAATGGTGAAAGACTGATTGCATGCTGCCTAAGGTTGCTAACAAAATAAAGATAACAAAAATGTCTTTTTCTGTCACCTCTATTCAACATTATAGTGGTGATTTTACTTAATCCAATTAGAAAAAAGATAGAAAAGAAACAAATGGAAAGAAAAAAGTATTAAGTTTAGAAAGAAAGAAACAGTATTCATTAGTATGATTCTTTATATTTTAAAAAATCCTTAAAAAATACACTCTCATGCATACATACAATTAGGACTAAAAATAAATTTATAAAATTTTCAGGATACAAGTATAAAAATCAAAAGTATTTTTATATACTATCAATAGACTATCTGAAAATAAAAATAGGAAAATAATTTCATTCAAAATATAATGAAAAAGAAAAAATACTTAGACATAAGCTTAACAAAAGGACTGATTTATTAGGTGAGAGTTAAAAAACATTACTAAGAGAAATTAAAGATGGTCTCAATGAAATGAGAGAAAATTCACATTCCTTATTTAGAGGCTCACATTATGAAAATGGAAATTCTATTCAAACCAATCTATATATTAAAAGTGATTCTTATCAAATGAAGTTACTGAAAATAGCAGAGTAGGAAAATCCAAAAGTCTATCCCTTCATAATAAGAATGAATAAGCTGGAAAACTGTCAGAATCCAGTTACTCAGAACTTGGAAATTTAATTTAAAAAAAAAAATTGCAACAACCAGGGGAGTACTCAATGAAGAAAAATAAAGTGATGATTTCAAGTGAGAATTCTGTGATATTTTAACTTACCCTGTTAACATTCCCCATTCTGCACTCTACTTTGAAGATAACTACCTATATTCCTGTTGCAGATTACTGGTATCAGAGGAAGTCACACAGAACTTATTCTCAAAGAATCCTATTCCCATGTTTTGATCTGTCTAGTATCTCCAGTGTTCTTGCCTGGAGAATCCCAGGGACGGGGGAGCCTGGTGGACTGCTGTCTATGGGGTTGCACAGAGTCGGACACGACTGAAGTGACTTAGCAGCAGCGGCAGCAGCAGCAGTGGCTCTCTAGGGGCTTTCCGGTAGCTCAGATGGTAAAGCGTCTGCCTGTAATGTGGAAGATCTGGGTTCTATCCCTGGGTTGGGAAGATCCCCTGGAGAAGGAAATGACAACCCACTCCAGTACTCTTGCCTGGAAAATTCCGTGGATGGAGGAGCCTGGTAGGCCACAGTCCATGGGATGACAAAGAGTCGGATGCGACTGAGCAACTTCACTTCACTTCAGTGGCTCTCTACGAGATGGGTCTAAGGGCTTACATTAATCTTTCCTGCCACAAAACCTTGTCCGAGCTGAGGCAGCATTCTGAGCAGCATTAAAGTAAATTTATTAGCCACTGTTGATAAGGGCAAAGAACAACAGAGAAAATAGAAAACAGACCAAAAAGCTTGGCAGGAAACAAGGTAGAGATAAACATGTTTCCAGGAATAAGGGCTTTGAAAAATTTCTGCATATCCTAGGGAATGAAGATGGACAAAGGCATGGCCAGTGACAGAAACATCCTCCAAAACACCTGAGAAGACAGTAAGCACTCAACTCTGACTTACCTTACCATGCAAGCAAGAAGTCATAGCAAAGGCAGAGTTGTAAACTGTCCGGCTAACTGTCTGACTAAGCATTAAGGAATTCTCCAATACAGATCCAACACTAGGAAGTTTCTATTTTTAACTTTCCTTTTCTTTTTGTTCTCATTATTTTCTTTCCTTCTCTTCTTTCTTCATTCCTTCTTCCTTCCCTCTTTTTCTCCCTCCCTCTCTTCTTTCCTTTTCCCTCTTTCTTTTTTTTTCTTTCTTTCTTCTAAGACTATCAAGTTATCAGTCAAATCACTAGCTGATATTAAACTAATGGAGCAGAACCTTCAGTGAACACATTCAATAAAGATTACAGATTTTACAAAATTAATACAGAAAATTCACCAAACGAACAGGCATCTAAAAATCACAAAACAGCACGTAACAGCCCAGGAGAAAGGGGAGAATTTAATTTCTAGAGTTTCTACATTATAGTATTCAAAATGATTACTTTTTAACAAAAAATTTTTGAAACATGAAAAAAAATTTGGTCAATTTATAGGCAGAAATATATTAACAGAGACTGTCCTTGAGGAAGTTCAGAGGTTGAAAGTACTATACAAAGACATTACTGTTGTTCAGTCACTAAGTCATGTTGAACTCTTTGTGAACTACAGCACACCAGGTTTCCCTGTCCTTGACTGTCTCCTGAAGTTTGCACAAACTTATGCCCATTGAGTTGGTGATGCCATTCAACCATCTCCTCCTCTGTCACCTGCTTCTCCTCCTGCCCTTAATCTTTTCCATCATCAGGGTCTTTTCCAATGAGTTGGCTCTTTGTATCAGGGCACAAAGACACTAAATTAATTGTTATAAATACATTCAAAGAGCTAAAGGAAGACCTAGACAAAGAATAAAAAGTAAAAATGAGAAAAATATTTTATGAAATAGAGAATATCAATAAAGAAATAGAAATGATATTAAGGAACCAAATAGAAATTCTAGAGTTGAAAAGTAAAATAAATAAAAAATATATATTAAAGGTCTGTTCTCTATGTCTTATTGGAAACTTATAATACCATATGTAAAATAGATAACCAATGGGAATTTGCTGTATGACTCAGGGAACTGAAACAGGTGTTCTGTAACAATCTAGAAGTGTGGGATGGGGCAGGAGATGGTAGGGACATTTGGGAGGCAGGGGACATGAGTGTACCTGTGGCTGACTCTTGTTGATGTTTGACAAAAAAATGCAAAATTCTGTAAAGAAATTATCCTTCAATTAAATAGATAATTAAAATGACAAATAAATAATTGAAAAAATATATTAAAGGGATTCAACATCAGATTTGACCTAGCAGAAGAAAAAATCAGCAAACTTAATAAGTCAATTGAAATTTTTAAGCCTGAGTAGAAAGATAAAAGAATAAAAAAAAATAGAGCCTATAAGATTTGTAGGACACCATTAGACATATCCATATATAAACCATTAGAGTCTCAGAAGAAGAGGAGAAAGACAAAAAAAAAAGAGAAATATTTAAAGATACAGTAGTCAAAATATCACAATCTGATGGAAGACATGAACCTATACATCCAATGAAATTCAACTAGGAAAACTTTAAAGAGAACCACACCAAGACACATTAAAACTAAATTTTTGAAATACAAAGAGAATCTTTCAGGCAGCAAAAAAGAAGAAACTCAAATAATAGTTTTGATAATTATTATTATACCAATAATCCTTAATTAGATTAAGAGCTAATTTATCACCAGAAATACTATGGGGTCAGAAGGCAGTGAGACAATGTACTTAAAATGTTGAATAAAAAACAACAGCAGCAGCAACAACAACAACAACAATAACAATAAAAAGCCAGTCTGTATACACAAACTGTTCTTCAAAAATGAAGGAGAAACCAAAGCCAAGTGAGCTTGCCATTAGTAGACCTACCCTATAAGAAATGCTATAGAGAGTCCTTCAGGCTGAAACGAAATGGAACTAGACAGTAACTTGGAGCCATATGAAGAAGAAAAGAATACTCATATAGGCAAATATGAAAAACTATTATAATATTTTGGGATTATAACTCCTCTTTCTTCCATATAAATTAGGAGACAAATGCATAGAGACAAGTATTAATCTATTTTAATGAACACACGAAGAATAAAGTACTTTGTGATTATAAAAACATAAAAAGGGAGGGATAGAGCTATATATGAGCAACTTTTGTGTGTATTAATTTGCTATTAATTCAAATTATAGATAGATATAATACAATGTATAAATACTTAATAATTTAAAGTAGCTAGTAAGGAAAAAGTTTAATATACAGTAAAAGAAATTAGAAGGGAATTAAAACAGCACATTTGAAAAAAATAGACACAAAAAAGACACACAAAAAAGAGAAATTAAGAAACAAAAATGGTATGACATAGAAAACATATAGAGAAAGGGAGGAGTGGATACTTGTCTGCAATATTTTAAATATAAATTGTAGAGATTGGCAGAATAGAGAATGTATATTATTTGTCAAAGTCTTTCATATCCATTATCTTATTTGATATTGCATTTCTCCTGCAAATTTGGCACTATTATCCCTATTTGAGAGCTGAGGAAACAGGTTTACAGGCTGAGTAACTTGCTACGATAAAACAGATAGTAGGATTTGAATCCAGTCCCATCTGATACCATCCACCATTTTGTTGAAATGTTTGTTTGAAAAATGGAATGTATTGAGGCAAGAGAATGAATCTGCATCAGGATTTCTTGGGGAGTTTCTAGACATTATAATTTTTAGAGCATCAGAGATGATTCCAATGTGTATCCAGATTGAGAACGATTGCCAAAATAGACGTTGGATTCTCTAGGGGAAATATAGGTTCAGGATGCTGTGCTTTAGTTTGCTCTCACTGTCACTGATTTTCCCTGTGACATCTGGCAACTCACCAAGTTATGTTGCCATTGAACTTACATATTAAATGGGGGAGGAAGAAAATAAAGATTAAATATGTAATTGATATAGTATAGTAGAAAGTTATAAGTGTAAGCAGAAAAATAAAGCATGGTTAGGGGACTCTAGGTGTGGAATCAAGGCAGAGCAAGACAAGGGGAGTAGGGCTTTCATTTAAATAGGAAGGTCACTGAGATCTCATTGAAAAGGTAAATACATATAAAAGTGTTGGAAAAGTACAAAGCATTATATAAGATGGTTTTATAGGACAGTGCTAGATTCTTTATACAAGAAGGAAAACATAAGATACATGCTTTTATCTGCATAAGTGAATATATTTTTTATCGAAACATATTAGCTATTGAGGAAGATGGTATTTAGGTTATAACTTCACAATGTCAATCAATTTGACTTTTTAAAACCACTTCATTGACCAGTTTTCACCAGTTGTTTGAACTTGGCATGATTAATGTCAACATAATGTAATATAGCACCTTCTAAATCTGAGCAATTAGTCAGTTTGGTCCATCCAGTCCCCAATTAAGTGAAGACAAAAACTGGACAAACTGATTATCTGATGATGCTTTAAAATGGTAAATTCACTACTCCGCTATGGCTATGCTATGATCATAGATTCTGCTAATATTTTATAATACATTCAATCTTTTTTTCTGGACTTATGACTACTGATCATGTTCATATGTCATTGTACTCAAATAACATTGTGAAATGATAAAAATGTGTTCTATATCAGTGTTGTCAATGGATTCTACTATTGATTAGTCTCCTTTGTGTGTTACTCCCCAAGTTTCTGTATTTTAATAGAATCCATCAATTTCTGTATACGTTATGCATAATTACAATCATATTGTGAATTTTCTGAACTGATAGCACAACATTTGTTGCCATGTGCATAAAAAGCAAAAGAGTGTCTTTTTTCAACATGCCTTGTTGTTTTCAGAATGCTAGCTTTTGTCCATTTTCCTCTTTCATGTAAACCTAATGTTATTTATGTTAGCCATCTGGGTTGCCTGTTGTTCCCAATCTACCCAGTTGTTCTCTACCTTCAGAGAGATCAAAACACTATGTTTATACAGATAATACTGGACATGGGTTTAGCTACAGACTGAAGAGTCTGAGTGGCCTTTAAGGGTGGCTGTCTGGCTTCAGAAGTAAAGTAAGTCTGATGCCAGAGCTTTTTTCATATTACTTTTCTTACCTGAAATTTCTTCCCTCATTCTTCTTGCTCACTCTCACTGCTTGCTATTCTCAATCATCTCAAATAGGCTCCATAAAACCTTTACAATTGCTGTTCCCTAAGAACTATGGAATGAGGTTCGTGACATTGTACAGGAGACAGGGATCAAGATCATCCCCATGGAAAAGAAATGCAAAAAAGCAAAATGGCTTTCTGGGGAGGCCTTACAAATAGCTGTGAAAAGAAGAGAAGCGAAAAGCAAAGGAGAAAAGGAAAGATATAAACATCTGAATGCACAGTTCCAAAGAATAGCAAGAAGAGATAAGAAAGCCTTCTTCAGTGATCAATGCAAAGAAATAGAGGAAAACAACAGAATAGGAAAGACTAGGGATCTCTTCAAGAAAATCAGAGATACCAAAGGAACATTTCATGCAAAGATGGGCTCAATAAAGGACAGAAATGGTATGGACCTAAGAGAAGCAGAAGATATTAAGAAGAGGGGGCAAGAATACACAGAAGAACTGTACAAAAAAGATCTTCACGACCCAGATAATCATGATGGCGTGATTACTGACCTAGAGCCAGACATCCTGGAATGTGAAGTCAAGTGGGCCTTAGAAAGCATCACTACGAACAAAGCTAGTGGAGGTGATGGAATTCCAGTGGAGCTATTCCAAATCCTGAAAGATGATGCTGTGAAAGTGCTGCACTCAATATGCCAGCAAATTTGGAAAACTCAGCAGTGGCCACAAGATTGGAAAAGGTCAGTTTTCATCCCAGTCCCAAAGAAAGGCAATGCCAAAGAACGCTCTAACTACCACACAATTGCACTCATCTCACACGCTAGTAAAGTAATGCTCAAAATTCTCCAAGCCAGGCTTCAGCAATATGTGAACCGTGAATTTCCTGATGTTCAAGCTGGTTTTAGAAAAGGCAGAGTAACCAGAGATCAAATTGCCAACATCCAATGGATCATCAAAAAAGCAAGAGAGCTCCAGAAAAACATCTATTTCTGCTTTATTGACTATGCCAAAGCCTTTGACTGTGTAGATCACAATACACTGTGGAAAATTCTGAAAGAGCTGGGAATACCAGACCACCTGATCTGCCTCTTCAGAAATTGGTATGCAGGTTAGGAAGCAACAGTTAGAACTGGGCATGGACTAACAGACTGGTTCCAAATAGGAAAAGGAGTACATCAAGGCTGTATATTGTCACCCTGTTTATTTAACTTATATGCAGAGTATATCATGAGAAATGCTGGACTGGAAGAAACACAAGTTGGAATCAAGATTGCCGGGAGAAATATCAATAACTTCAGATATACAGATGACACCACCCTTATGGCAGAAAGTGAAGAGGAACTCAAAAGCCTCTTGATGAAATTGAAAGAGGAGAGTGAAAAGGTTGGCTTAAAGCTCAACATTCAGAAAACGAAGATCATGGCATCTGGTCCCATCACTTCATGGGAAATAGATGGGAAAACAGTGGAAACAGTGTCAGACTTTATTTTGGGGGGCTCTTGAATGACTTCAGCCATGAAATTAAAAGACAATTACTCCTTGGAAGGAAAGTGATGACCAACCTAGATAGCATATTAAAAAGCAGAGACATTACTTTGCCAACAAAGGTCTGTCTAGTCAAGGCTATGGTTTTTCCAGTGGTCATGTATGGATATGGGATTTGGACTGTGAAGAAAGCTGAGGGCCAAAGAATTGATGCTTTTGAACTGTAGTGTTGGAGAAGACTCTTGAGAGTCCCTTGGACTGCAAGGAGATCCAGCCAGTCCATTCTAAAGGAGATCAGCCCTGGGATTTCTTTGGAAGGAACAATGCTAAAGCTGAAACTCCAGTACTTTGGCCACCTCATGCGAAGAGTTGACTCATTGGAAAAGACTCTGATGCTGGGAGGGATTGGGGGCAGGAGGAGAAGGGGACGACAGAGGATGAGATGGCTGGATGGCATCATCGACTCGATGGACATGAGTTTGAGTGAACTTTGGGAGTTGGTGATGGACAGGGAGGCCTGCTTGCTGCTGCTATGTCACTTTAGTCATGTCCAACTCTTTGCGATCCCATTGATGGCAGCCCACTAGGCTCCTCTGTCTCTGGGATTCTCCAAGAAAGAATACTGGAGTGGGTTGCCACTTCCTTCTCCAATGCATGCAAGTGAAAAGTGAAAGTGAAGTCGCTCAGTTGTGCCCGACTCTTAGCAACCCCATGGACTGCTGCCCACCAGGCTGACAGGGAGACCTGGCGTGCTGCAATTGATGGGGTTACAAAGAGTTCGACATGACTGAGTGACTAAACTGAACTGAACTGAGGCTTAGGAAACCCTTCCTGAGTTACCCACATGGCTAACTCTCTCACTTCATTTAACTCTCAGCTTATCAACGAGGCATTCTTGCACATTCGATGGAGAATATTTCTATTCCCACAGTTTCACTCTATCCCTTAACATGGACAGCTGGCCTGGTCATAGTCTACTGAGCTGTAATATTAAGAATTAAATACTGAATTATCTAATAGGCAGATACACATGCTAAAGGCACCAACAAAACAGTCACCAAAACACTTTTTAAAAATAATTTCGTATCATCTAGGTAGTCACCATGGGATTTCCTTAAACTCATTTTTAATTACATATCAGAGATGGAAATGGGGAACAATTTTATTTTTAGTGCTTTGGGTCTCTAAAGGTCTTACTCCTACCTTAGAACTATGTCATCATTCTTTGACAAACTATACTCTGTGTTAAGTGCATGTGGATACCATATCTCATATATCTTATTTAGCCACTTCAAGAATGAGCATATTCTGGTTGCTTTATAAGAGGAGGGCCCTCCCTCAAGATGAAAAAAAAAATACACTTCCCTCCCTTATTTCCTTATTTTAAAGATACTATATTCAGAATCTTGTTTTATTTTTTAAAAAATTATAGTGGTAACCACAGACGTTAATCAGGTTCTAGTCAATCTTACTCTAGATCAATTTTGAATATGACTTCTCAGGATAGAGCATATACTAACCCTGAGCCAAAAAAGAAGCTAACTAGCCTCTATCACTGTCTCTCTTAAATGTGCTTATGTGCCCTATGAATTCAAAGGTTGGTTTAATAGTGAAGAGAAGTTGCACAATCTAGTGTTGAACAGACAATATGGCTAGAGCAAACACATCTGAGGCTTATGTAATTTTTCCCATTCTAAGGTACTATTCATCCCACACAATTTAATCTCTTACATTTCCCACTTTCCATTATTAGCATATTAATGCTCTTCATCACCATTCTTTGGAATGTAACATATATCTTCCATCCTTTGAGACGTATGGTATGGAACTATTCAATAGCTGCAATACGATGATTCTGGGCTGCTGAGCACAACTACTAGGAGACTCTTATCTGGGGTAGACAGAATTCTTTCCAATGTAGTCCCAAGGGACCTTCCAGTAATGAAAAATAGTAATTCGAAATCCTTCCTACCTGTCTGTTGCCAGGCAGCTCTAAATGGAGTCACAATAGTTTTTCTTTTTTTTAAGAAAAGACTTTTTTTGTAAAAGTCCATATTAAAGCAAATCAAGTGTAAGCCAGTAGAAGTTGGAGAGTTTGATTAGAGATCCTGATGATATCAATTTAAGAATTAATTACATAAAGCAATTTCATGTATGCAAGCACGTTATATTTTCTTAAACTGCTATCACTAACCTAGCTCATCAGTTTCAAAGAAAATCACACAAATCCAGATGCACATTCAACATATGTGTGGTGATTATTTTTTAAAGAAAGTTTAAGCTTTATAAACCTGAAATGTATTATTAAATCTAATGGAACTTTTTATATTTCCCCACCCATGCTTTGTCCAGCTAAATCTAAACACATTTTGGAAATGAGGACATTTTAACTAGTTAAAATAAAATAAGAACCAATTCAAGATTCTGAGTTTAAAGACAGATAAATAAAATTTGAAGAATTTACATTTGAAAATTTGAATCTTTATAAAACATTTTAAACATGATATAGTCTTTAAAATTGATGTGTACTGGGATGACCCAGAGGGATGGTACAGGGAGGGAGGAGGGAGGAAGGTTCAGGATGGGGAACACATGTATACCTGTGGTGGATTCATGTTGACATATAGCAAAACCAATACAATACTGTAAAGTTAAAAAATAAAAATAAATAAATAAATAAAATGTTAAAATTGATGTGTTTAGAATGAATAAATCTGCAGTTGAATGGTAAGCATTTCAACAGAAGCATTTCCAAAGATGAAAGAAAATGATGTTGGATTGGCTTGTGTACAACAATTGTACATTAGTGTGCTCTAATTGTCTATGGCATTCTTTTATTGCTTCTAATTGTTACATGGAGTTGCTTTATACATTTAAAATTCTTCTAAATTCTAGAAGGTAGCTGCATGTTACTGAAAAGTGATTGATGTATTTGTTTTAAAACATCTGAAAATTATAAGGCATTATTATCTGGAAACACCTATGAAGATATAGTGCAATTATTTTTTAATGCTTTATTATTTCACTCACTTAAATGCTATTTCCTTTAGTTTCTCCTCTACCATTCTAGCTTAACTAATAATAATTTCCTGCATTAAACCAAATGACTCTCTGGAGATGATTGTGTTGCTTTACAAGTTATTTAATGGAGGACAAAAACTGAGATCTTTTTGATTACAGGTATTTATTTACAATGGAGAAGGTGATGGGACCCCACTCCAGTACTCTTGCCTGGAAAATCAGATGGACGGAGGAGCCTGGTGCGCTGCTATCTATGGGGTCGCACAGAGTCGGACACAACTGAAGGACTTCACTTTCACTTTTCACTTTTATGCACTGGAGAAGGAAATGGCAACCCACTCCAGTGTTCTTGCTTGGAGAATCCCAGGGACAGAGGAGCCTGGTGGGCTGCCATCTATGGAGTCACACAGAGTCGGACACGACTGAAGAGACTTAGCAGCAGCAGCAGCATTTATTTACATACTTCCTTCTTCTAGTTGAAGATTATATCAAACAATTGTTTTGTTAAAGTTTAAAATACCTTATTTGGTTTTGTATTCTGTAAGGAACCCATCTGCCAAAACAACAATCCTTTTAAGATCCAACTGTGATTCAGTTTAATACTAGTTTTCTATTTTGCAGGCTTAAGACAAGAATTTCAAATTAATGCACTATCTTTAAATTAAAGCCCTATACCCCCTCATATTCATAAGTCTAAAATTGCAGAGAAATCAACAGCCTTTAAGCTTTTTGTTAGTAGTATATGAGAAGTACTTATAGCAAACCAGCCACTCAAATGGACAGCCTAAACAGCAAGAAGTAAAAGAACAAATGGAATACTAGAAGTTTTTATAAATTTTGAGAATAAAATTCTGTGTTAATTTTATTTTCCATTACCAATTTTTTAAAAGATGTTCTCATGTCGACCACGTTAAAGCATTTATTTAATTTTTTACTATATTGTTGCTGTTTTATATTTTGGTTTTTCAGCCACAAGGCATGTGGAATCTTATCTCCCCAACCAGGGACCAAAGCTGCACTGCCTGCAATGGAAGGTGAAGTCTTAACCCCTGGACCACTAGCAAAGTCCCACCATCTTTTTATTCAAATGAAATGTTCTATATTGATGGCAAAAAAAAAAAAAAAAAAAAAAAAAATTGAAACTGTATAACAACGGTTTGTACTTTCTGGCATTTGGCAGTTAACTCTGTTTCCAAATTGCACCTGGAAAAAAAGCAATCATTTTTAATCTTTGAATAGTTGCATTTCAATCATACGACTAGGTTTATTTTCCAGCCAACAGTATGATGGCAATAATATATTTAATAACATTATTTAAGACATTATATTAAAATGTCTCTCTATTCACAGGCTTAAACTGCTCGCACATATTGAGCACCATGATGTAAATTCTTTTATATTCTTAACTGGGTTCTAATAAGTACACTAAAATTTTAATTTGTGAATGAATAGTGACATGGACATTTAAAAGGCCTCTCTCACATTACATTTAGAAACAAAATAAATTTTTTCAAAGTTCAAGGACAAATTGTAATGGAGAATCAATAAAAGTAGAGTGTATCTTATGTTTTAATACTTCTTTGCTTATTTTTCTGTTTTCGTTTAAGTAAGTGAGTATGTTTGTATGAACAGGGGGCTGAGGAATGAGCCTCTGGTGCCATGATTATATCAATAAGGAAAATTAAACCTGGGAGGATAAGTAACTTTCTTAAGACCACAGAACCGTTATGTGATAGAGCTGAGACTCCAGATCAGGCTTGTTTATTTCCAAAGCCCACACTCTTCCTACTGCATAACATTGATTTGCCTTAAAATATGTAATAACAAACTCAGATATGATGTGTTCAAATACAATTTTTGTAAAAAGAATGTATTATATGATAGTAAGCATATTTAGCAAATGTAAGTTCCATCCCACAATAGCACTAACATTTGTATCTGACATATGTACAATTAAACTACAACCAAGGCTTAAACAGGATTTCCCTGCTGGCTCGGATGGTAAAGCATCTCCCTACAATGCAGGAGACCCAGGTTTTATCCCTGGGTCAGGAAGATCCCCTGGAGAAGGAAATGGCAACCCACTCCAGTACTCTTGCCAGGAAAATCCCATGGATGGAGGAGCCTGGTGGGCTACAGTCCATGGGGTCGCAAAGAGTTGGACACAACTGAGAGACTTCATTTTCACTTTCAAGGCTTAAACATAACTTCTAGTTATTTATAACCTCTCCTTAGAGGGCTTGGATTTAAGTAAGATCCTAGTGAGAATTAGGTCAATAAAAACTGACTCAATGAAATGAACTGGAAGAGCTTTCCTAGGAGAAAGACGGATCCACTTCAATTCTCTCACTATTCAGAAGATCTTCAGGAAAGCTCTAAGTATCATCTTTGGTATAGAACATTCAGCTTGAGAGATTGATGGGCTATGTCATATAAAAAGCAAAAGTTTACATTTTTGTTCTGAAAGGAAATATTTGTTGAGGAGACCCCTACTGCAGTTAATAGAACAGCCTTTGTTTTGTGCCATGATATGAAGAGTGCTCAGTTAAGGTGAAATACTTTTACCTTACAGCCCCTGTTTCTTCATTTTCTACAATATATTTATGTACAAGGGCTAAAGCTAAAACAATTCAACTATATAGCAATCAGAGCTACAGTTTTTCCAGTAGTCATGTATGAATATGAGAGTTGGACAATAAACAAGACTGAGCACTGAAGAATTGATGTTTTTGAACTGTGGTGCTGGAAAAGACTCCTGAGAGTTTCTGGACTGCAAGGAGATCAAACCAGTCAATCCTAAAGGAAATCTACCTTGAATGTTCATTGAACGTACTGATGCTGAGGCTGAAGGTATAATACTTTGGCCACCTGATACAAAGAGCCCACTAATTAGAAAAGACCCTGATGCTAGCAAAGACTGAGAGCAGGAGGACAAAAGGGATGACAGAGGATGAGATGGTTGGATGGCATCACTGACTCGATGAACATGAATTTGAGCAAGCTCCTGGAGTTGGTGAAGGATAGGAAAGCCTGGTGTGCTGCAGTCCATGGGGTCACAAAGAGTCAGACATGATTTAGCTACTGAACAATGACAACAAAACATAAATAAGAAATTCCCTGGGTTCTGTGAGCCAAGGATCCAAGGAGGGAGTCACTGGATTCTATGATCTATAGCCATTTGATCAGAAACATGGTTAAAATGATTTATTCAGTTCACCAGAACTGATCTTCCTAATAATCTATATGAATCTCTGTTATCATGCATTACTCTGTAACAATTGTTAAAACCCACAGAGGCAAATCAGTATGGACAAATAGTGGGAGATTAACGTTTATAAGCAACTTACTTAGATTATTTTGAGGGGTAGACCAGTTCAGTTCAGTTCAGTTCAGTTGCTCAGTTGTGTCCTACTATTTGCAGTCCCATGAAGCACAGCACGCCAGGCCTCCCTGTCCATCACCAACACCCAGAGTTCACTCAGACTCACGTCCATCGAGTAAGGGATGTCATCCAGCCATCTCATCCTCTGTCGTCCCCTTCTCCTCCTGCCCCCAATCCCTCCCAGCATCAGAGTTTTTTCCAATGAGTCAATTCTTCGCATGAGGTGGCCAAAGAACTGGAGTTACAGCTTTAGCATCATTCCTTCCAAAGAAATCCCAGGGCTGATCTCCTTCAGAATGGACTGGTTGGATCTTCTTGCAGTCCAAGGGACTCTCAAGAGTCTTCTCCAACACCACAATTCAAAAGCATCAATTCTTTGGCACTCAGCTCTCTTTACAGTCAAACTCACATGATACATGACCACTGGAAAAACCATAGCCTTCACTAGACGGACCTTTGTTGGCAAAATAATGTCTCTGTTTTTCAATATGCTATCTAGGTTGGTCATAACTTTCCTTCCAAGGAGTAAACGTCCTTTAATTTCATGGCTGAAGCCACCATCTGCAGTGATTTTGGAGCCCAAGAAAATAAAGTCTGACACTGTTTCCACTCTTTCTCCATTTATTTCCCATAAAGTGATGGGACCAGATGCCATGATCTTTGTTTTCTGAATGTTGAGTTTTAAGCCAAGTTTTTCACTCTTCTCTTTCATCTTCATCAAGAGGCTTTTTAGTTCCTCTTCACTTTCTGACATAAGGGTGGTGTCATCTGCATATCTGAGGTTATTGATATTTCTCCTGGCAATCTTGATTCCAGCTTGTGCTTCTTCCAGCCCAGCGTTTCTCATGATGTACTCTGTGTATAAGTTAAATGAGCAGGGTGACAATATACAGCCTTGACGTACTCCTTTTCCTATTTGGAACCAGTCTTTTGTTTCATGTCCAGTTCTGACTGTTGCTTCTTGACCTGAATATAGGTTTCTCAAGAGGCAAGTCAGATGGTGTGGTATTCCCATCTCTTTCAGAATTTTCCAGAGTTTATTGTGATCCACACAGTCAAAGGCTTTGGCATAATCAATAAAGCAGAAATAGATGTTTTTCTGGAACTCTCTTGCTTTTTTGATGATCCAGTGGATGCCTTTCCTAAAACCAGCTTGAACATCTGGAATTTCCTGTTTCACATATTGCTGAAGCCTGGCTTGGAGAATTTTGAGCATTACTTTACTAGCGTGTGAGACGAGTGCAATTGTGTGGTACTTTGAGCATTCTTTGGCATTGCTTTTCTTTGAGATTGGAATGAAAACTGACCTTTTTCAGTCATGTGGCCACTGCTGAGCTTTCCAAATTTGCTGGCATATTGAGTGCAGCACTTTCATAGGATCATCTTTCAGAATTTGAAATAGCTCAACTGGAATTCCATCACCTCCACTAGCTTTGTTCATGGTGATACTTCCTAAGGCCCACTTGACTTCACACTCCAGGATGTCTGGCTCTAGGTGAGTGATCACACCATCATGATTATCTGGGTTGTGAAGTTCTTTTTTGTACAGTTCTTCTGTGTATTCTTGCCACCTCTTCTTAATATCTTCTGCTTCTGTTAGGTCCATACCATTTCTGTCCTTTATTCAGCCCATTTTTGCATGAAATGTTCCCTTGGTATCTCTAATTTTCTTGAAGAGATCTCTAGTCTTTCTCATTCTGTTGTCCTCTATTTCTTTGCATTGATCGCTGAGGAAGGCTTTCTTATCTCTTCTTGCTTTTCTTTGGAACTCTGCATTCAGATGCTTATATCTTTCCTTTTCTCCTTTGCTTTTCGCTTCTCTTCTTTTCACAGCTATTTGTAAGGCCTCCCCAGACAGCCATTTTGCTTTTTTGCATTTCTTTTCCATGGGGATGGTCTTGATCCCTGTCTCCTGTACAATGTCATGAACCTCATTCCATAGTTCATCAGGCACTCTATCTATCAGATCTAGGCCCTTAAATCTATTTCTCACTTCCACTGTATAAAAATAAGGGATTTGATTTAGGTCATACCTAAATGGTCTAGTGGTTTCCCCTACTTTCTTAAATTTCAGTCTGAATTAGCCAAGAAGGAGTTCATGATCTGAGCCACAGTCAGCTCCTGGTCTTGTTTTTGTTGACTGTATAGAGCTTCTCCATCTTTGGCTGCAAAGAATATAATCAATCTGATTTCGGTGTTTACCATCTGGTGATGTCCATGTGTAGAGTCTTCTCTTGTGTTGTTGTTGGAAGAGGGTGTTTGCTATATAACCAGTGCGTTTTCTTGGCAAAACTCTATTAGTCTTTGCCCTGCTTCATTCCATATTCCAAGGCCAAATTTGCCTGTTACTCCAGGTGTTTCTTGACTTCCTCCTTTTGCATTCCAGTCCCCTATAATGAAAAGGACATCTTTTTTGGGTGTTCGTTCTAAAATGTCTTGGAGGTCTTCATAGAACCGTTCAACTTTAGTTTCTTCAACGTTACTGGTTGGGACATAGACTTGGATTTCTGTGATATTGAATGGTTTGCCTTGGAAATGAACAGAGATCATTCTGTCATTTTTGAGATTGCATCCAAGTACTGCATTTCGGACTCTTTTGTTGACCATGATGGCTACTCCATTTCTTCTGAGGGATTCCTGCCCGCAGTAGTAGATATAATGGTCCTCTGAGTTAAATTCACCTATTCCAGTCCATTTCAGCTCGCTGATTCCTAGAATGTCGACACTCTCTCTTGCCATCTCTTGTTTGACCACTTCCAATTTGCCTTGATTCATGGACCTGACATTCCAGGTTCCTATGCAATATTTCTTTTTATAGCATCGGACCTTGCTTCTATCACCATTCACATCCACAGCTGGGTATTGTTTTTGCTTTGACGCCATCCCTTAATTCTTTCTGGAGTTATTTCTCCACTGATCTTCAGTAGCATATTGTGCCCCTACTGACCTGGGGAGTTTCTCTTTCAGTGTCCTATCATTTTGCCTTTTCATACTGTTCATGTGGTTCTCAAGGCAAGAATACTGAAGTGGTTTGCCATTCTCTTCTCCAGTGGACCACGTTCTGTCAGATCTCTCCACCATGACCCATGGGCATGGCTTAGTTTCATTGAGTTACACAAGGCTGTGGCCCTAGTGTGATTAGATTGACTAGTTTTCTGTGAGTATGGTTTCAGTGTGTTTGCCCTCTGATGCCCTCTTGCAACACCTACTGTCTTACTGGGATTTCTCTTACCTTGGGCATGGTTTCTCTTACCTTCACAGCTGCTCCAGCAAAGTGCAGCCATTGCTTCTTACCTTGGACGAGGGGTATCTCCTCACCGCCGGCCTTCCTGACCTTCAACGTGGGATAGCTCCTCTAGGCCCTCCTGCGTCCATGCAGCCATGGCTCCTTGGACGTGGGTCCTCACGGCCACCGCTCCTGGCCTTGGACGTGGGTGGGGTGGGGTAGCTCCTCCCACCCGCCGCCCCTAGCCTTGGTCTTAGGGGGCTAGAGGTATCTCCTCCCAGCCACTGCCTCTGACCTCGGACATGGGGTAGCTCCTCCCTGCCGCCGCCCCCAGCCTCAGATGTGGGGTAGCTCCTCTTGGCCGTTTCTGCTCTTTCGCAGCCTGGCACTCTCAGCTGCTGCCCCTGACCTCAGACGTGGGGTAACTCCTCTTGGCCATGGCCCTTTGGGCATGGGGTCCTTCCAGCTTCTGCCCCTGACCTCAGACGTGGGGTGGCTCCTCTTGGCTGCACCTGCGCTTAGCGCGCCGGTCGCAGCCGCCTGTATAGGCAAATGCTATCACCAACTACCTAGAAACTTTACGATCATCTTTGACTTTTCCTTTTACATGGGCCATAATGTCTAGTTAGTCACCATGTGTTACTGAGCTTACCTTCTAAACCTTGTTCATGTATTTTTTTTCTTGATAATTTCTCACATTGACTATTTCAGGAGACTAATTTGTGTTCTTGTTTCACATATCTGTTTCTAGGCACCTTATGTATGGAAAATGATATAGGGCAGTGGAAAGCACCGGGGTTTGAAATTAAACTATGTTCAAATATCAACCCTGTTACCTTCAATAAATTACATAATTTCTTTGGATTCCAGTTTCATTAATTATAAATAAGAGTTGGCTAATTTTTGAGATTGGAAACACAAATATATAATACATTTTGACATAATTGGTGCAGAACATTGGTGGTTGTTATTGTTATTACTCTTATTGCAAATTTTTCCATATTTAGTCTCATTAACACTAACTAGCTATGATGACACCAGTCAAATAATATAACTTGTCTAGGCTTTAGTTTCCTCATTTGTGACATGGGGAAATTAACATTTACCTTGAAGTGTTGTTGAAAGGATAAAAGTAGAGACATATATTTAAAAAATAAAATGCATGAGAAATAGTGAATACTCAATAGATGTTAGTTCATTTTCTCTATTTTCATCTTTAATTATTTTAACTTCTCAAATGTCACATTTATTATGCACAAGGCAAACATTTTTTAACAATCTAGGGGGTTAAAAATGAAAGGTAAATATACCTCTCCCTCTTTCTCACATCTCACTTCTAAATCTCAGATATAGTTTATGAATGCATATCCCAGAATAATACATTCATATCCATATTAAATAAATAGTATAATATTATAGCAATACTTCTAAAGCTTGTTTTTTATTTAATGATATATTTTGGTCATCTTTCATATCAGTGCATATAGATGTAGCTTATTCTTAAAACCAAACATAGATATAACATTTTAAAAAATAACATTCCAGTATCCATTGTATGGATGTACCACCATCATTTAAATTCCCCTTATTCACTTCTTAAGAAGCATGTAGTTTGCTTCATTATTCAGCTCTTACAAGCAAAGGCACAATGAAAATACATTAAAAAATAATTTTTTCAAACTTGTGCAAGTATGTTGGCTGGATAGATTTCTAAAGTGGAATTAGCTAAATCAAATAGTATAAAAATTTAAAATTCTTTGCAAATTTCAAAAACTAAGTTATCTTCTACCTAGAGAATTGTAAAAGCTTTTAATATTACAGAAATTAGGGTTTTCTTTTTCGTTCTTACCTGATTTAAATAAAAGAATGAAAAACAAGTTTCTACTATTTTTCGATTAGTTACTTTAGCTTTTTTACTTTGTTTATGAAGTATTTTGGGGTGCAAAATTCACCAATATTTATCTATAAATGTTTGTTGAACAAATAAACTGATGAACTCTTTATTGAGCTGAATTAACACTAAAATAAAGACAAGCATTATTTCCCTTCCCTAAACCAAAAGCCTATAATACTAAACCCTAAGGGAAACCTTCCCAAGTTTCTCAGAAGCTCTGTTTCACAGACTTGTAGTATATTTAAGACAAAACAAAGTTTCCTTGTTCAAATTTTGTATAGAATTATTTATCATTAGCTGACATGAAGTAGAAACCAACTATTTATTGAAAATCCTTTCCTTCTATGACCTCCTTCAGACTTGATGGAGACAATCTGTGAAATCTCTTCTTTTATTATGACTAAACACTAAAATTCCTCTGGTGGTTCTGTGTGATTTATGTATGGCTATAAGCATAAGTCATGTAAGACAATAAAGCCTACACCACTTATAAGAATGACTCATATGCTGCCATACTGTATATGAGATTTATCAAGAGCGTACCACTAATTTGTCATCATGTTCTTAAACACATAAATGAATTTTAGGTAACATTTATCAGAGATGAAAACAGATAGGCTAACATTAGTTGAGCCTACTACTTTATAGGTGAACACAGAATTGAAAAGACTTCAACAAAAAGTATGTCACAACCATGGGGACATTTTTATCCAGACAAATAGTTAGATGAGCAAAAAAGGCAATAAACTCACTAGCATTTTGATTTTTGGAGAAAAAAATGACACACATATTCATCAATAATATGAATGATCAACATTAGTGCATGGCTGGCTTTGGAAGTGGGAGATTATTACAAAATTAAATGCCTTTCTTCAAGAATATATGTCCTTTCTGAAGTATAATTTTATGTAGTTTGTGTCATTTTTGTCCCTAATATGTAAAATCCTTATACTAAAAGGTCATAGGACTTAAAACTGAGTTTAATCACAAGAACAAGAAAGCTCAGTTATGGCAATATTTAGGGGCTTGCTGTGGGGAAAATGGGTGATAAAATGAACAGATAATTTTACCATTAATTAAGTTTGCCAAACCCTAATCTTCTTGGAGTTAGAGGATCCAGTTATTGTTTGCTTCTCTGAAAGTACTCATTTATTCCTAGAATGAATAAGGATTTTAAAATGTTTTAAGAACCTCACAACACATCTTAACCTTGTAGATGTTTTCAGACTTGCAAAAGCAGGGTTAGAATGAATCCTTACTTTATCCACTGAGCTCTCAGAAGGCCAAGCTTTGTATTTTTAGGCCTTGTAGCTATATTATTTCTCCAAATATGTGGTTGGGGGACAATAAAATTTACTTCCCTGGAAAACTTAATTCTCTGGGGCTAGTGTGTAATGACTTCCATAACATCATTTGTCACACTGGCAGCTGACAACTTTCTTTTGAGTTGATAGGGGCTGCTCTTACAAATCTCACTAACCAATCTCATCCCTATTTCCCTATAACCATACCAGAATTGAGCAGTAACCAGAGAGAAGTTTGGCACCAAATTTAAAGGATTACAACATTGGGCTTCCCTGAAAAGTCCACCTTTTAAGTGTGCATCTCACTTCATTTTCAGGTTGTGTCTCCCATTGGTTTTCAGCACAGTGATGGTGTCAGATATGGGATATAGAAAGATGCGAGGTGGCACTTATCTAAGAATCACTGATAGATCAGGGAAGAAGAAGGATTTTTTTGTACCAAGAATAAGGCTTTGGGAAAAACAAAGCAGAGAATACTGCAAAGGAACAACCCTGGGTGCCTACTGGATCAAGCTTTCAATGAAGAGGCGAAAAGTTCCCTATTGTCTCTCCCAAGAAGAGAAATTTAATCACAGATACATTTTTGTAATGAAATCAAACCTATTTGGGGAGAAGAAAAAACGAAATAGGAAAGAAGCTATTTCTCATATTCTGGCTGAAATCTCTGGAAAAAAATAACATTAAATATAAAATCTATCTAAAAACAATATCAGGGATGTCAAACTGCCAAAAGCAAAACTACATAGTTAAAATGAAAATTGAAGAAATTTAAAAAATATAATAAGCTGAATTTTGTTCTTATGATACAGTGTCATCAAGAGAACTCAATTTAAATCTCTGTCATCTCTCTATATCTTTTTTTTTCAATAGGATCCCCAATCTTCACTACATTATACATCACACTGAGTTATACATCACATTGTAAAATAAAACTCCATCAGCATATGTATAGGTGAGTATCTAGACACTTCACAATCTTTTCAAATTAAGAATAAGTAACAAATATTCCATCCAAAGAAAAATTAGGCCACTCATTTTGGGAGATTTCACAGAGTAAAAGGAAGTAAATAGCTGCATATCCACTTTCAAGTCATTATAAAGATAACCTCAGTAGTTCAAATATCAGAAAATAAATAAATAAGTGACATACTGATACATTTTCAAAGGAGACAATCAGGGAGGTGACAAATGTTTTCATGACAAAATGTCAATGCCTGACAACTGGCTCCACTTTTGGTACAAAAAAGAGGGTAAGATCAAGGCACAAATACAAAAATCAAATAGAAATAGGGAGCATTTTTCAAATTCCCAAATTCTGCATGAAGTTAACAACAAATCATGTGGGTCTTCTGTGAGAATGGCCCATTATGGATCAATGGAACAGCATACGTAGCTAGCTTAGGGGGATCCTAAACCCACCACTATCACTACCACCAGTAAATTTAAGGCCAATCTGTATGACACTGAGCTGGAAAATTTCAGCATTGGGGTAACTTCTATGGGATACATCTTGCTACAAAAAAAAAATGAAAAGATGAAAAGATTGGGTATAATTAATCATCAACACCTTAGTATTAATAGTTTTATGGTCAGTCATCAACACTTTAATATGAACATATGACATTCAATGGCTGGCCAATTACCAATACTCTGAATGACTCATAAGACAGGAATTGGTTTATACTTTATAAACTCTCTTTCTAGATGGTCATATCCAATGCCAAGACTTAAAATAGTGCTTATATGCAAATGACTTTCCATATCTCTCTATCTCTGACATTGGTCCTAAGCTACAGATCTATGTTACAGTTATCTTTTCCTTATTTGACAACTCTATTTGGATCTCAAATATGGCCACCTTCCAACCAGTTACTCAGGCTAAATAATTCAGGAAACACTCTTCATCCCTTTATCTTTCAAAAGTCTACTCCTTCTAGTTCATCATAAAATACTACTAGCTCTTCTTTCAAAATATATCTCAAATCCATCTGGTTATCTGCATCCACTGTCACCAACATAATCTAAGCCTCTCTTATATTTTACCTATACCATTGCAGATCAGATCAGATCAGTCGCTCAGTCCTGTCCGACACTTTGCGACCCCATGAACTGCAGCACGCCAGGCCTCCCTGTCCATCACCAACTCACGGAGGTCACTCAGACTCACATTCATCGAGTCAGTGATGCCATCTAGCCATCTCATCCTCTGTCGTCCCCTTCTCCTCCTGCCCCCAATCCCTCCCAGCATCAGAGTCTTCTCCAATGAGTCAACTCTTCTCATGAGGTGGCCAAAATACTGGAGTTTCAGCTTTAGCATCATTCCTTCCAAAGAAATCCCAGGATTGATCTCCCTCAGAATGGACTGGTTGGATCTCCTTGCACTCCAAGGGACCCTCAAGAGTCTTCTCCAACACCACAGTTCAAAAGCATCAGTTCTTCGGTGCTCAGCCTTCTTCACAGTCCAGCTCTCACATCCATTCATGACCACAGGAAAGACCATAGCCTTGACTAGGCGAAACTTTGTTGGCAAAGTGATGTCTCTGCTTTTGAATATGCTATCTAGGTTGGTCATAACTTTCCTTCCAAGGAGTAAGCATCTTTTAATTTCATGGCTGCAGTCACCATATGCAGTCATTTTGGAGCCCAGAAAAACAAAGTCTGACACTGTTTCCACTGTTTCCCCATCTATTTCCCATGTAGTGATGGGACCAGATGCCATGATCTTCGTTTTCTGAATGTTGAACTTTAAGCCAACCTTTTCACTCTCCACTTTCACTTTCATCAAGAGGCTTTTTAATTTCTCTTCACTTTCTGCCATAAGGGTGGTGTCATCTGCATATCTGAGGTTATTGATATTTCTCCCAGCAATCTTGATTCCAGCTTGTGTTTCTTCCAGTCCAGCATTTCTCATGATGTGCTCTGCATATAAGTTAAATAAACATGGTAACAATATACAGCCTTGACGTACTCCTTTTCCTATTTGGAACCAGTCTGTTGTTCCATGTCCAGTTCTAACTGTTGCTTCCTGACCTGCATACAAATTTCTCAAGAGGCAGATCAGGTGGTCTGGTATTCCCATCTCTTTCAGAATTTTCCAGTTTATTGTGATCTACACAGTCAAAGGCTTTGGCATAGTCAATAAAGCAGAAATAGATGTTTTTCTGGAACTCTCTTGCTTTTTCCATGATCCAGCAGATGTTGGCAATTTGATCTCTGGTTCCTCTGCCTTTTCTAAAACCAGCTTGAACATCAGGAAGTTCACGGTTCACATATTGCTGAAGCCTGGCTTGGAGAATTTTGAGCATTACTAGCGTGTGAGATGAGTGCAATTGTGTGGTAGTTTGAACGTTCTTTGGCATTGCCTTTCTTTGGGATTGGGATGAAAACTGACCTTTTCCAATCTTGTGGCCACTGCTGAGTTTTCCAAATTTGCTGGCATACTGAGTGCAGCACTTTCACAGCATCATCTTTCAGGATTTGGAATAGCTCCACTGGAATTCCATCACCTCCACTAGCTTTGTTCATAGTGATGCTTTCTAAGGCCCACTTGATTTCACATTCCAGGATGTCTGCCTCTAGGTCAGTGATCACACCATCATGATTATCTGGGTTGTGAAGCTCTTTTTTGTACAGTTCTTCTGTGTATTCTTGCCACCTCTTCTTAATATCTTCTGCTTCTCTTAGGTCCATACCATTTCTGTCCTTTATCGAGCCCATCTTTGCATGAAATGTTCCTTTGGTATCTCTGATTTTCTTGAAGAGATCCCTAGTCTTTCCCATTCTGTTGTTTTCCTCTATTTCTTTGCATTGATCGCTGACGAAGGCTTTCTTATCTCTTCTTGCTATTCTTTGGAACTCTGCATTAGATGTTTATATCTTTCCTTTACTCCTTTGCTTTTCGCTTCTCTTCTTTTCACAGCTATTTGCAAGGCCTCCCCAGACAGCCATTTTGCTTTTTTGCATTTCTTTTCCATGGGGATGGTCTTGATACCTGTCTCTTGTACAATGTCACGAACCTCATTCCATAGTTCATCAGGCACTCTATCTATCAGATCTAGGCCCTTAAAATCTATTTCTCACTTCCACTGTATAATCATAAGGGATTTGATTTAGGTCATACCTGAATGGTCTAGTGGTTTTCCCTACTTTCTTCAATTTCAGTCTGAATTTGACAATAAGGGTTTCATGGTCTGAGCCACAGTCAGCTCCCGGTCTTGTTTTTGCTGATTGTATAGAGCTTCTCCATCTTTGGCTGCAAAGAATATAATCGATCTGATTTCGGTGTTGACCATCTGGTGATGTCCATGTATAGAGTCTTCTCTTGTGTTGTTGGAAGAGGATATTTGCTATGACCAGTTCATTTTCTTGGCAAAACTCTGTTAGTCTTTGCCCTGCTTCATTCTGTATTCCAAGGTCAAATTTGCCTGTTACTCCAGGTGTTTCTTGACTTCCTCCTTTTGCATTCCAGTCCCCTATAATGAAAAGAACATCTCTTTTGGGTGTTAGTTCTAAATGGTCTTGTAGGTCTTCATAGAACCGTTCAACTTTAGTTTCTTCAGCATTACTGGTTGGGGCATAGACTTGGATTACTGTGACATTGAATGGTTTGCCTTGGAAACGAACAGAGATCATTCTATCATTTTTGAGATTGCATCCAAGTACAGCGTTTCGGACTCTTTTGTTGACCATGATGGCCACTCCATTTCTTCTTAGGGATTCCTGCCCGCAGTAGTAGATATAATGGTCTTCTGAGTTAAATTCACCCATTCCAGTCCATTTTAGTTAGCTAATTCCTAGAATGTCGACATTCACTCTTGCCATCTCTTGTTTGACCACTTCCAATTTGCCTTGATTCATGGACCTGACATACAGGTTCCTATGCAATATTGCTCTTTACAGCATCGGATTTTGCTTCTATCACCAGACAAATCCACAGCTGGGTATTCTTTTTGTTTTGGCTCCATCCCTTCATTCTTTCTGGAGTTATTTCTCCACTGATTTCCAGTAGTATATTGGGCCCCTACTGACCTGGGGAGTTTCTCTTTCAGTATCCTACCATTTTGCCTATTCTTACTGTTCATGGGGTTCTCAAGGCAAGAATACTAAGGTGGTTTGCCATTCCCTTCTCCAGCGCACCACACCCTGTCAGATCTTTCCACCATGACCCGCCCATCCTGGGTTGTCCCAGGGGCATGGCTTAATTTCATTGAGTTAGACAAGGCTGCGGTCCTGGTGTGATTAGATTGACTAGTTTTCTGTGAGTATGGTTTCAGTGTATTTGCCCTCTGATGCCCTCTTGTAAGACCTACCGTCTTGCTTGGGTTTCTCTTACCTTGGGCGTGGGGTATCTCTTCCCGGCTGCTCCAGCAAAGCACAGCCATCGCACCTTACCTTGGACGAGGGGTCTCTCCTCACTGCCGCCCTTCCTGACCTTGGAGGAGGGGTATCTCCTCACCGCCGCCCTTCCTAACCTCGGTCATGGGGTAGCTCCTCTTGGCCGTGCTTAGTGCGCCGGTCCTCAGAGATGTCCTTCCTCGGTCGTGGGGTAGCTCCTCTCGGCCGTGCTTAGTGCGCCGGTCCTCACCGACGTCCTTCCTCGGTCATGGGGTAGCTCCTCTCGGCCGCGCTCTTAGTGTGCCGCGCAGCCGGCAGGGCCCTCTTGGTGCACCGGTCGTGGGAAAGGCGAGGCGCTCTTAGTGCGCCGGTCGCGGGAAAGGCGAGATACATCACATCCTAATATATTCCTTGCTGCCACGATTCACCTTCCACAGTATATGTTCCACTCAGCAGTCAGAGTGTTTTTTTTTTTTTTTTTTGGTTTTGGTAAAATAGATCTTTTCATGCTTATGCTTAAAAGCCTCCCAATGTGTGCCCAATATACCAAAAATAAACTCCAAACTCTAAACCATGCCTTGTAAGGCCTTTGTTAGATTTACCCAAGCTCTCTGTGTTTTCATTCCTCAAATATGTAAATATCATTTTGAACTCAGAATCTGTGTGCTTTGAATTCTCTCTATCTATAAAACATGTAGAGTTTTGTAAGGATAGTTCCTTGTCTATAAGGTCACAAGTAAGTGACACCTAATCAGACCTTCATGGTCATCTAATTTGAATAGTCTCCTAGTCACTCTTCATCCCATTCCCACTCTCTATAGCATACAGTGATGACTAACTGATTTTTAAAATCTCTTCACTGTTTTATTTGTCTTAATTCCTGCCCCAAGATGAGAACATAAACTGTGTGAGATCAAGGACCTTGTTTGCTTCATTCAATGTTTTATCTCTAAAACATAGAAGAGTGCCTTGCACAATGTAGATATCCAATGACTGAATGAAATTATGGTAATATATGCTCTCCTTTACCTCATAATTTAATATTATGCCATGCATAACATTCTCTATCCTGATTGCCTGTTTTTTTCTTCATAACACATCACTTCAGAGCAGTTATTGGTTAAAAATATCACATTTATTTATTGTCTATCTCCCTCAGTTAAAGTGGGAAAACCATGGGAGCAATGGTCTTATTTGTCTTGCTTATCATTGAATATTCTGTACCTATACCTAGATCAGTGATTGACATATAGCAAGAATACAATAAATATCTGATGGTTAAATGAATGATTCTTGATGGAAAAGTTGCAGAAGGAAAAAAGTACATAGTTTGACTCCCACTCCTCAATAGCTGTTTTTAAACTAAGGACCTGGTAAGGAATAGATATTAGAATACTGTAATAAAAACAGCTGAAATGTATAGAGAATATTGTTGACTGAAGAAAAATTCACTATCTAATAGCTGTGTGGATCACAACAAACTGTGGAAAATTCTTAGAGAGGTGGAAATACAAAACCACCTTACCTGTATCCTGAGAAACCTGTATACAGGTCAAGAAGCAACAGTTAGAAACAGATATGAAAAACCAGACTGGTTCAAAATTGAGAAAGGAGTATGTAAAGGCTGTATATTGTCACCCTGCTTATTTAACTTATATGCAGAGTATATCATGTAAAATGCCAGGTTGGATTAATTACAAGCTGAATTCAAGTCTGCTGGAAGAAATATCAACAGCCTCAGATATGCACATGATACCACTCTAATGACAAAGAAAGCAAAAGAAGAACTAAAGAGCCTCTTGATGAGGGTGAAAGAGGAGAGTGGAAAAGCTGACTTAAAACTCAACATTCAAAAAACTAGGATCATGGCATTCAGTCCCATCACTTCATGGCAAATATAAAGGGAAAAAGTGGAAACAGTGACAGATTTTATTTTCTTGGGCTCCAAAATCACTACGGATAGTGACTGTAGCCATGAAATTAAGACACCTGTTCCTTGAAAGAAAGCTATGACAAACCCAGACATTGTATTAAAAAGCAGAGACATAATTTTGCCAACAAAGGTCCATATAGTCAAAGTTATGGTTTTTCTAGTAGTCATGTATGGATGTGGAGTTGGGCCATAAAGAAGGCTGAGCACCAAAGGATTGATGGTTTCAAACTGTGGTGTTGGAGAAGACTCTTTAGAGTCCCTTGGACAAGGAGATCAAACCAGTCAATCCTAAGGGAAATCAACCTTGAATATTCATTGGAAGGACTTATGCTGAAGCTGAAGCTTCAATACTTTGACCAACTGATGCAAGAGCTGACTCATTGGAAAAGATTCTGATGCTGGTAAAGACCGAGGACAGAAGGAGAAGGGAATGACAGAAGATGAAATGGTTGAATTGCATCACTGACACAATGGACATGAGTTTGAGCAAACTGCAGGAGATAGTGAAGGACAGAGAAGCCTGACATGGTCACAAAGAGTGGGACACAATTTAGAGACTGAACAAAAACAATAGTTTTAAGTTATATTCAGGGATCTTACTGAGGATTTTAGTCTGAAAGACACCCTTAGATAGCTCTGAGGAGCTCTGAAGAGGTAAGGGAAGAGCCAGGATATATAGGAGGTTTTTGCTGGGAAAAAAAAAAAAAGTGTAGCCAGACATCAAAAGATTACTGCTAATCATACACACACACACACACACACACACACACACATACATACCAGGTATCTCATGTTAATGATTTTAGTGATTTTCTATTTAGCAATGATTCAAGAATCTGAGCCCACTGAAGTTACTCCTTAGATATGCATCTCAACTATTTAGGGCCAGTATCCATAGCACAGAATGCTTCCTGATTTTCTCCAAACTGAATGGAGAAAATGGAATGGCAGGCTACATTCTCTGTCCATAATATAATAATAGTAAGCACTGTTGAAAGTGTTTTATATATACTAACTCAAAGTCACAGTAATCCTGTGAGGGAGGTTTTGCTATCAACTCCATTTTAAAGTTTAGGAGAGCGAGGTTAAAAAAAAAATAGAATAAAATGTTCAAGACTGGTTTCCTATTATTATTAAATTAAACTGTCTCCCTGGGTTTCTCTGGTGGCTAGGATGGTAAAGAATCTGCCTGCAATGCAGGAGACCTGGGTTCAATTGCTGAGTTGGGAAGATTCCCTGGAGAAGGCAATGGCTACCTTGGAACAGCTAAGTTTCCAATAAAAGTTTATTGAGGAATGAATGATTCACTTCGGTTGGCAGCTAGGTGTGACTGAGTTCCAGATCCTTGTGAGAGGGGAAAAGATGGTCTTCATCATCTCTAGGTCACCTTTAGACCCAGGGGCTCCAGGGAAATATTTTTTTCTGAAACTATTTATTTCACACTTGAGCTCAGGTTGCCCTTGATTCAGACCATCAATGAAAAACAATTTGAGATATCATCAGTGGAAGCATTTGAAAACAGTTATTGGTTTCCTCCATTTGGAGATATTGTCAATGTGTTCCCTGTCACTTACCTTAAAAAAAAAAAAAAAAAAAAAAAAGCCTCAGTCTCTTGGCATCATCTACTTCAGCTTCCTTCCTGGGTGACTTTAGACGGAATTCTTTCTTGAGGCAAGCGATCTCTGTGTTATTAGCATAAAGTAATCCTTAGTATAATGGCCTTTAATTGCCTTTAATTATTTTATATCTGAATTACCTTACACTGCAGGACATTTAGAACCATAATAATAAAATATCTTATTATAGTGGTTTATTGAAGTACTACATTCAGTTTTAACTTCTGGGAATCACTCTGAGGTCTAACAGTATCTATAAATCATTCTAATCTCATGGCAGAAGTTGAAGGAGCAATGGGACACTGAATAGGAAACGAAACATAGAAACTTTTCAAATTAATTCTTGTGAAGGCCAGGGGCTTTATTCTTACTCTCATCCTGCTTGAGTTATGACAAAATTTAAATAGCCAATCAATTTATCAACCACATGGTAAACTATCTTTAAAATTAAAAATAAATTTATATTTCTAACATTAAAATAATTATATTATCTATCCTAAGGTATCCCAGTAAGTAGTGAATGTAAAGAAATATCAGCTTATTTTATGCATCCTCAGATGTTAAGTGAACTATTGATCTGAAGGCTACAGATATTAGGGGAAGATTGATTTTTTTTTTTTTTAATCCAAGGCTAGAATCTTTCTCCCTATAGCCTAATTAGCCTATGTCTTAGTAAAGTGCTCATTAAGCATTGAAGTTGTCAGGTTTGGTGAGGGTGGTGAAAGAAGAATTTCAGATATATTATTGATGTTACATCAATAATCATTATAACATTACATAATAGCATTACAACATTATAAAGCTATATATATATATATATATATGTATTAGGTGGAGAAGATAGTTTTAGTTACATTCCAATATTTCCAACAGTTGTCTCTATTGGATGCTCTAATATTTTGTGTCCATTTACTCAGATATATACTATACATATAAAAACCTCACTGAAAGGGGAAATGATCCATGTAAATAGAGAAACTGACCTCAGCAGATGAGAACTACAGAATAAGGACTTTCTCTGGAGCCTGGTTCCTGAGTATGTGACAGTTGATTGTAATCTTTCAGAAACCAGCTCTTGAGCTGTATCATCTTCCCAATGGCTGAAATATCCCTTGAAGGAAGTAGCATCTATGTCAATCTGAGTTTGATTCAGCACCACAGAAAAGCTGCTATAGTCTCATGTCTTTTTTAAAAACACCATGGACAGTAAATCAAGGAGGTTGAACCTGAAAAATCTCATTTCAGGCCACAAATGTCTTTAAATAGCAGAAGGCTGTAAAAGAGCCTATGAATAAAAGGTGAACTCAGTTTTGCCAATCCTAATTATCTCACAAGTGTCAGACTCAGTTTTCATTTTGATTGCCCTCTCAGTGTGATTTTTGTGAGCACCCTGAGCCTCCTCCTTGAGCCAAATTATCACTAGACCACATTTTTATTATACTTTACCTCCTGTCCACTGAACCCATGTGATTCACCTCTTTAAGGTCAGTGCAATGTCACCTCAATAAGAAGCTAATACACTTTGGAGATAATAACAAAGATACAACATTGAGGAAACACTTATGAGAGATTTCCAGTACACTTCCTCTGCTATCAACTCTCAAGCTAACTTGATCTTTATTGTATTTACCTATAAATCTATTGTAGATTATTTTGTTTTCTTGACTCTAATAATAACACTGATTTTGTCTTGCAAAGCTGATCCTAAAGCTCTCAGATAGTGGCATAAGAATCATCAGTTTGAATGAGCTAATAAAAATGAAAATGAGGGGTTAGAAAGTAATGATTATATTGTGAGTACCCATTGTACATTGATCACTCTATTACAAATATTTCATATATTCTCCCATTAATGCATATGAACAGATTACCATTTGGTTGTTATAAACCTTTTTGTTTTAAAGAAGAAGAAACTTGCTGAGAAGTGGAAATTATTGCCCCAAATCACACCATGAGAAAAAATATCAGCCAAGATTTAAGCAAAAGTCTGAGTCTAAACTAACAGTGCTTTCTACTTTAGCATCTAGCTTCTCTTACCACCTGCCTCAAACTAGCTTCTCTGGTGCCTCTAGAAATCCCAAATCACTAACAGATAAAAATCCCACAAAAACAAATTTAGATCAGATGGGAAAATAGCTTAACTTAGTATCTATAGTGACCATCTGTCCTGGGTAGAAAAGTTTAAATTTAAACAGATTTCCAGTATACATTAACTCCCACAAAAGTACATTATTTTAACAATTAAACTATAGTTCCCAGAGAGCTTTCCTGGTGACTCAGTGGTAAAGAATCTGCCTGCCAATGGAGGAGATGCAGGAGACACAGATTTGATCCCTGGATCAGGAAGATCCCCTGGAGGAGGAAATGGCAACCCACTCCAGTATTCTTGTCTGGAGAATCCCATGGACAGAGGAACCTGGAGGGCTGCAGTCCATGGGGTCACAAAAGAGCTGGACATGGCTTACCTACTAAACAATAACAACAACATACTTTGCAGACCATCTCCTAAACTGGAAGCATCCCCAGAATGCTAAAATCATTTCAACTGTGTTTTCTTATTCAGAAATAAAGATAACTACTTCTATACAACTTGTTCCACATTAAGAAACAAAACAAAACAGTAAAGCATAGAACTCATTTATACAAGTAAAGAAAAACTGTGTGTCAAAAGGCTTCTTGTTAGGATTAAAATTGTATTCTTTGTGATGCTAGTTTGAAAAAAAAAATTGTAATTGGGTGAATACATAGCTCAAGAGAAGAGATTAGTAGTCTTTGAGGTACTTACATATTTTATTCTGTTAGAACTATTTGATAGAGTTTTATCTGTGTAATAATGGGGCAGCATAGTAATGCTCAAAATTCTCCAAGCCAGGCTTCAGCAGTACGTGAACCATGAACTTCCAGATGTTCAAGCTGGTTTCAGAAAAGGCAGAGGAACCAGAGATCAAATTGCCAACATCTACTGAATCATCGAAAAAGCAAGAGAGTTCCAGAAAAACATCTATTTCTGCTTTATTGACTATGCCAAAGCCTTTGACTGTGTGGATCACAATAAACTGTAGAAAATTCTGAAAGAGATGGGAATACCAGACCACCTGACCTGCCTCTTGAGAAACCTATATGCAGGTCAGGAAGCAACAGTTAGAACTGGACATGGAACAAAAGACTGGTTCCAAATAGGTAAAGGAGTATGTCAAGGCTGTATCTTGTCACACTGCTTATTGAACTTATATGCAGACTATACCATGAGAAACTCTGGGCTGGAAGAAGTACAAGCTGGAATCTAGTTTGCCCGGAGAAATATCAATAACCTCAGATATGCAGATGACACCACCCTTATGGCAGAAAGTGAAAGAAAGTGAAAGTGAAGTCGCTCAGTTGTGTCTGGCTCTTTGTGACCCCATGGACTGTAGCCTATCAGGCTCCTCCATCCATGGGATTTTCCAGGCAAGAGTGCTGAAGTGGATTGCCATTTCCTTCTCCAGAGGATCTTCCCTACCCAGGAATCGAACCTGGGTCTCCCTCATTGCAGGCAGACGCTTCACCACCTGAGCCACCAGGGAAGCCTGGCAGAAAGTGAAGAGGAAGTAAAAGTGAAGAGGAACTAAAAAGCTTCCTGATGAAAGTGAAAGAGGAGAGTGAAAAAGTTGGCTTAAAGCTCAACATTCAGAAAACTAAGATCATGATATCTGGTCCCATCACTTCACGGGAAATAGATGGGGAAACAGTGGAAGCAGTGTCAGACTTTATTTTTTGGGGGCTCCAAAATCACTGCAGATGATGACTGCAGCCATAAAATTAAAATATGCTTACTCCTTGAAAGAAAAGTTACGACCAACCTAGATAGCATATTGAAAAGTAGAGATATTACCTTGCCAACAAAGGTCCGTCTAGTCAAGGCTATGGTTTTTCCAGTGGTCATGTATGGATGTGAGAGTTAGACTATGAAGAAAGCTGAGCACAGAAGAATTGATGCTTTCGAACCGTGGTGTTGGAGAAAACTCTTGAGAGTCCCTTGGACTGCAAGAAGATCCAACCAGTCCATTCCAAAGGAGATCAGTTCTGGGTGTTCATTGGAAGGACTGATGCTGAAGCTGAAAGTCCAATACTCTGGCCACCTCATGCAAAGAGTTGACTTGATGGAAAAGACTCTGATACTGGGAGGGATTGAGGGCAGGAAGAGAAGGAGATTACAGAGGATGAGATGGCTGGATGGCATCACCGACTCTATGTACATGAGTTTGAGTAAACTCCGGGAGTTGGTGATGGATAGGGAGGACTGACGTACTGTGATTCATGGGGTCTGAAAGAGTTGGACACGACTGAGTGACTGAACTGAACTGATTGATATAAACTTCTCCATTAGAATATGTATTGATTTGTTATATAAGACCACTTGTTCTAACTTAGCTTTTACATTCTTATTTTGAAGTCACAAATTTCTAGAAACATTAGCCTTTTATGAAAAACTATTTCTTTTGCTGGTAAGAATGTGCATGCAACTTACCTCTTGGTGGGTTTATATTTTGAGTGGCATAATCCTTCACACTTGACAATGGACTCTAAGATTGTGTGATTAAGGAATAATTCCACCGGAGAATTCCTTTTGAATGCAATATTCCTGGGATGAGTAATGTATTAAACCATTACTTGTATTAATAAACTTTACACAATTTATAGAATTGTGTTGATTTTAATCTAGCAATTCCCAGATTCTATGGCTTGTTGTAATCATGGCAGTGAGTGGGGGCATGGGGATGGGGAAGACTTGTAGGAGCAGAAAATTTTGATGAGAGATTATAACAACAAATGATATAGATCTGGGAAAGGTGCTTAATTGAGAAGGTCAAAACTGAGGGCTGGGATGAGTGAGAAAATGGATACTGAAAAATAAAGAAGGAAGGTCAAAAATAGTCCATCTACATGCCGGTTATCAAAGTAAGACTTTTGGAATAGGCATCATAGGCATCAACTGTACTTCAGAAGAAAGAATAGCTGCCTTTCCATCTGGAAATGACTCCATCTAAGTTGCTTCTATAACTTCAGGAAATGAAAATACATAATAGTAAGTCTGAATAAAACTGTATGCCTCAAAAAGAAGATGAAAAACAGCTGTGATCTCTTTCACAACAATCATTAGACTTCACAGACAGATGGGAAGAGAGATGGAATGATGGACAATCAAATGCTCTTCCAGTTCTAGCAGATTCTAAATATTGGCTGACTTTCAGAGCTTGCATGAAAATCAACCTGATAGAAACACTACACATATTTCAATGAGTGTTAAAATATATTGGCAAAAGTATTTAACTTTATTCTCCTCAGGCTTTTCCTTATTTTCCTTAGATACTTACAGCAAGTCTGTTTTATTCACTCCATGAAAAATTGGGTCATTTGAATAGGAATGGAAATATGATTTTAAAATAAAAAAGTGTTTCTTTCTTTCCAGCCAGCTACCTGTGTGAAAGTTCAGATTTGATGCTTATAAGAGAGCTGATTTGTTACTTCAATTTAATGATTAACTAGACTGCATTTTATTTGCTTTGAAAAAGATAAATATCTGTGGTATCCAGGGAAAATATAAGAGAGCTACTTATGTTGTCTAATTATTTTATGTGACTTTCTTTTGCAAGCTTGTTTGAAGAAGGATCATTCAGATTGCATTCTAACACTACCATCCACAATCTACCACCTATTACTGGCACACGTGTTCTTGTCACATTGTGAGATCTTTGAAAATAGTACTTTAAACTGCCTTCTGTGTCTGGAAATTAATAAGTGTGAACACGATTCAGGAAAGCATTGTGTTACTAAAGATTAGAATCAACAAATGTAAGGCTCTGCCAGTCAAAACTCCAGGTGTGGGAGTAAAGCAGTTGCAGCATAATAATTTTTATAAGTCAGAGAGAATTATTTTTCTTCAATCATGCCTATGAATAGTTTTGATTTACTTTTTATGCATTATAGAAAAGGGTGCCTTCCTACTTCATGCCCTATGACACGGTGACATATAACACTATAGGGTACATTCTCTAGAAGCTGTTGTATTATGTATGGAGGCATAAGAAGAAGGAGAGGGGATTACTATGTGCCATGAATTAAATATTGACTATTTAAATGCACAGGATAGTGCCTTAAAACATGGTGATGCCTTTGTGTTCTACGTGACATGTGCTTCCAAATGTAGAAAACATATACAGTGATTTGTAAGCAATATGCTTCCTTTGTCCAAACAGTTACCTTCTTATTGCGTAGGCTTGGTAGGACCAGGTACCTGTCAATGAAATGTTCCAAATACATCTTTGTCACCTCATTTGCTGTGCTGAATCAGCACTCTTTGGGTACAGAGTTTTCTTGGAAATTTCTTCAAAATATTATACACTGGAGGGGATATTTTCACAAAGGCTGATTCAGCAAGTGGAGCAAGAGGAGAAGTGAGAAATTTATAGGGTTCTTTCAATGCTATAAGGAACCCTGCTGACGGATGAGAGGATGATTACTCAAGTTAGCCAATGTGAGCTGAACTTACAGAGAATGAACCTCAGTCTCTTCATTTTGTTTGAAATTAACACTCTGTGTGTGTGAGGGAAGGTCCTAAGATGGCAGAGGAATAGGACGGGGAGACCACTTTCTCCCCAACAAATTCATCAAAAGAACATTTAAACGCTGAGTAAATTCCACAAAACAACTTCTGAATGTTGGCAGAGGACATCAGGCACCCAGAAAAGCAGCCCATTGTCTTCAAAAGGAGGTAGAAAAAATATAAAAGACAAAAAGAGAGATAAAAGAGGTAGGGATGGCACTTTGTCCCGGGAAGGGAGTCTTAAAAAGAGAGAAGTTTCCAAACACCAGGAAACACTATCACTGCTGAATCTGTGGCCAGCCTTGTAACCACAGAGGGCAACATAACTAGGAGGGAAAATAAATAAATAATTAAAGCCCACAGATTACATGCCCAAAGGTAACTCCCCCAGTGGAGAAGCAGCACAGATGCCTGCACCCGCCACTAGCAAGTGGGGGCTGGGCAGGGAGGTGCGGCTGCATTGCTTAGAGTAATTCCACTGCTGGGCATACACACCAAGGAAACCGGAATTGAAAGAGACGCATGCACCCCAATGTTCATCGCAGCACTGTTTATAATAGCCAGGACATGGAAGCAACCTAGATGTCCATCAGCAGATGAATGGATAAGAAAGCTGTGATTCATATACACAATGGAGTATTACTCAGCCATTAAAAAGAATACATTTGAATCAGTTCTAATGAGGTGGATGAAACCGGAGCCTATTATACAGAGTGAAGTAAGCCAGAAAAACACCAATACAGTATACTAATGCACATATATGGAATTTAGAAAGATGGTAACGATAACCCTGTATGCGAGACAGCAAAAGAGACACAGTTGTATAGAGCAGTCTTTTGGACTCTGTGGGAGAGGGAGAGGGTGGGACGATTTGGGGGAATGACTCTGAAACATGTATAATATCATATAAGAAATGAATCACCAGTCTAGGTTTGATACAGGATGCTTGGGGCTGGTGCACTGGGATGACCTGGAGGGATGGTACGGGGAGGGAGGTGGGAGCGGGGTCAGGATGGGGAACACATGTACGCCCATGGCAGATTCATGTTGATGTGTGGCAGAACCAACACAATATTGTAAAGTAATTAGCCTCTATTTAAAATAAATAAATTTAAATAAAAAAAAAATACCACTCTATGTAGCCTAGTCTGTACTCTGCTACTCATAGCACAGGTCATTCACTATACTTTCATTTGAATGACACTTTTCACTTTTCAAAACATTTTCACACTTGCCATTTCATTTGTTCTTCATATAACAGTTAGGTGTGATTATTTAAATTTGACATATATTATTTAAATTTGACTGAGTGAGAGTGAACAATGTGTCTAAGATCATACATTTGATTGTTGGTTGAGCTGAGCCTGTGCTGTGCTGTGCTTAGTTGCTCCATCATGTCTGACTCTTTGTGACCCCATCGACCATAGCCCTCCAGGCTCCTCTATCCATGGGGATTCTCCAGGCAAGAATACTGGAGTGGGTTGCCATGCCCTCCTCCAGGTTGCCTAATTTCCATCTGATGAACTTTTCAGTGTATATACTATGTGTTTGGACACATACATTCCATATGGAGTTAGAGATGATTGAGCTAGAGCTAGGGCTAGAGCAATAGATGGACAGATGGAGAGAGAGAGGCATTTACTCTACGTCAGGGATTGTGCTCTCCTAAAGGAAATCAGTCCTGACTATTCATTGGAAGGACTGATGCTGAAGCTGAAACTCCAATACTGTGGCCATCTGGTGTGAAGAACTGACTCACTACAAAAGACCCTGATACTGGGAAAGACTGAAGGCAGGAGGAGAAGGGGACGACAGGGAATGAGGTGGTTGGATGGCATCACTGACTCAATGGATGTGAGTTTGAGTAAGGTCCAGGAGTTGATGATGGACAGGGAAGCCTGTCATGCTCCAGTCCAATGGGGTCACAAAGAGTTGGACATGACTGAGTGACTGAACTGAAGGGATTGTGCAAGGTGATTTAGTTACCTTTATGAACAAATCTATTTTCATGGCAGAGTGAAAAAAGACAGCTTAAACTCAAATAACAATTTAAATCTCATGGCTCCTGTTGACTAGCAAAAGTCTCTTATTTGCATATTTAAATGCATGTATTAATTTCGCCTGCAATGCCAGCTTACTTCTATGAGAGTCCCTTGGACTGCAAGAGGACATAAGTCCTGAGTGTTCATTGGAAGGACTGATGTTAAACCTGAAACTCCACCATTTTGGCCACCTGATGCAAAGAACTGACTCATTTGAAAGGACCCTGATGCTGGGAAAGATTGAAGGTGGGAGAAGGGGATGACAGAGGATGAGATGGTTGGATGGCATCACTGACTCAATGGACATGAGTTTGGGTAAACTCCGGGGGTTGGTGACAGACACGGAAGCCTGGAGTGCTGCAGTCCATGGGGTTGCAAAGAGTCAGACACGACTGAGTGACTGAACTGAACTGAACTTAATTTCTGGTACTATATTTTTTTAATTTATTTAAGATCCCAAACACTGACAAGAAGTTACTTAAATGTTGAGAGCTATATTTCTACAGTTACTGAGCTCTTGGGTTTATGATATTGAATACTCATTAAACACTTCTTATATATAGCACAATCCAGAATACTAGAATTGATTAAAGCTAACTTTCAACAAACAAGTAAACAACCCTCCATTCCTAACTTGTTCTTAATTTCACAAATGAAGCTTCAATCTGTGTACATTGAGTTTCCTTAAAGCATAGCATGTGGCTACATCTTACTAGTAAATTCTTAATATGATTTAACTAGGAAAAATTGAAAGACATTCCTTCACCCACCAAGTGATTATTGAGGACCAAGTTCATACTTCACCAGGTTCTATGCTATGTGCTCAGGTCCTTGTCCTCATACACTTATAACAGGGAGAAGACAGACATTAATAAAATAGTTGCAGGGACATAAATTGCAGCTATTCCAAGTACTGTGAAAGAAAGCTATATATTTAATTTGAGTTTATAATAGTTGTATTGACATACCCATGGGAGTCAGGGAGGATTTCCTTGAAAAGATATCTGTTGAGCCAAGAGCCAAGGAATAAAGTGTTAAATAAGCAAAGAGTAGACATTCCAGGCAGGAGAACCAGCATGTATGATGACAATACAAGAGAACCGTTTTGCAGACTGGATTAACAGCCTTTAGCATAGATTGAGAGACAAAGAAAATAGCAAATTCAGTAAGGAAAAAAAAAAAAAAAAAAACAGACTTTATATGAGTAAAGATGAGAGGATTTTATGGAGATGCTCCCAATCTCCTTTTGGACAATGTTCACCCTATAAGTCTCCTTTCCTAAAAGACTATCTTTCCAATTACTCATTTAAATCTCATATCCAAAAGTCTCAAGAATTATCTTTAATTCAATTGCATGAATGAGAATAGAAAATGGGGGTTTATCCATATTGCTTCCATCTATTCATCTGTGTTTGCTGGCAGGCAGAAAGTGTTTTTTCTCTAATCATGACAGAAGTCAATAGGAGAGTTAGATTCTTTGAAACTGACAAAATGTTTCACCTTATTCTAGAAAATCTGTACATTCCATTCTAGATGTGAGGACCTAGTCATCATACCACAAAACTATACTTAACTAAACAGAGACTTATAAGTCATCAAGGCAATTTAAAAGATCTCTATGATGTTTGACAGAGAATCAATGTACATTGCCATGTTTTGTGATAACTCGCCAAGGTAGCAGTTTACTCAGCTTTGAGCCTATGCAGCAATGTCAGAAGATGAGTAAGATCAAATGAAAAAAATTATAAGTAACTAACAATGAAATCCATGCTAAGGATATGAAAATAAGTGGGTAATGCATCCTATACAGAATGCATAAAGATATAGGGCTAAGACCATTGGCAGAGCCTTGCCTGCCCCTGTGAGCCCAGCTAGCCTTTCCAGATGGCCTTGCCTGCTTCCTTTGATTCACAGGCTACAGCCTTCACAGATCATTTACACTTCACTTATTAAGCCTTACTTATTATTTATCACTTCAGTATATTCTTTCCCCAAGGAGATTGTAAAGTCCTTGAGGACAGAAACTATGTGTTCCTTCTACTCCTTTTTGTTGTCTCAGATACTTTCTCTAATTCTATCTACATACAACAAAGGTACTAAATACTGTACGTGCTAGTTGATGAAATGTGTATTGTACTGGAGACCATCCAATTTATCTGGCCAAGGTTAAATGGCTAGGAAATGTTGAAAGCTGTATAGTATCTGTATCTTGAGCTGCCTGGTTCCAGTAAGTCAGACAAACTCAGATTGGAATCCTGGCTCCACTATGGATTTAATTGTATGAATATGGGGAAAAGATTAACTAAGTGCAAACTGTAAGCCAAGTACCATGCTAAATTTCCATTTTCATTACTGTTTCCCATTTGCATTGGTGTTTTCACTACATCGTTATGTATTCAGTAGAGACTGCTAGTCACTTATTTTCATGTCTTCAGTGCAGATTTTATTTCTAGTCCCTTTTTTTTTCATTTGATTTTACTCAGGTGACTTCTCCTTACTAATCTACCATAAGTGTGAACTCTTCCGCTCACAATGTTTCCTATAGGGAAGTGCTGTTATTATTCCCATATCACAGAAACCAGACATAGAAAAGGTAAGTAATATGTCCTAGGTAACACAGTTAAAAAAACAAACAAACAAAAAACACATCAGTACTGAGATACAATCCCGAGTTTAACCCTGAGCTCATCAGTGTAGCTGATGTTGCCTCCTTAATTGTAAGCAACATTAATTGAACATGTGCTAGATGACAGACCCCTGGCCTCCTGGGATGGCATGGAACGTTTGACTCTGCATCAGCATGTTTCCCCATAAGTTTGTTTTCATCAAATTCTCAAACTTGTCCATGACTCCACACAAGTACAGCAACACTCCTTAGGATGGAATGCAGACGAGGATGGGTATATAAAGCAGTGTGGCATGTGTTCCTTGTGCTCCAAGAGCTTGTGATTCACTTGAGGAAGTGGATGGTCAAGAAGGTAAATACAGTATAAGGTTCAAGACACGATATGTTCACTTCTAAACACGTGACTTAGAGAAAGGAGAGAGATTCTGGCTGAGACAGTAAGGAAAAGTGTCAAAAATGAAAGTGGATTTGAGTTGTGTCTTGAAATATAGGCAAAATTCTGAAAGGTAAAAAAATAAGGTCGAAACAAACCATGCAGGTTGCAGACATACAGGGGAATTCAGTGTGAGCAAAGACAATGTCACTTTCCAATGTTGATACAGTATGTGAGACATCTATAATTTCTTCTTATGCTCCAGCATAGCTGTGAGCTCTCTGGCTCACACCGTTTCCTGTAGATGTCCCAGTGACTTAGGAAGGCTTGGGAGAAAGTTTTGAAGAGCACCTGTTTTAAGCTAGTGGTTTTCACAACCTTGCATTCAAGCATCCCAAAGCCAAAGTGAAATTAAATTAATTTGACCCTTAAAAATTACATTTGTAATAAGGAGAACTAAAGACCATAAAATGAAGATAGCACAACAAAACAAAAATCAAATTAAGAGGTTGTCCTGAAGACCTTTAAGGTGAGGAGGAGCTTTTATGCATTGGGTGTTGTTAAATCATTCAGTTCATTTCACAGTGACTTGCTTTTGATGCAGTCTAGGGTGAAATGTACTTCATTACTCTCATGCATAATTAATATCATTCTATAGTCTTCATCAGATAGGTGACCTCTGAATATAAAGCAATTTTATTTTTCCTAAATTTCTTTTCACACTGGATTCACAAAACATGCATTAGGAACCATAGGCAAGTGTCTGAAGAAGAACTATTTGAGTGCTGTCCTTTCATGAACTTGACATTGCTATCTACCATCTATTCATTCATTTATTCATGCATTCATTCCTTCATCCGTCCATTACATCAATCAATATCTAATCTTCCTTTTATTCAGTTACCTGAGTGCCAATTATCACCAGGCACTGTGTTAGGCACTGAGTATATGATGATAAATAATAAGGGTTCTATTTGTAAGTTGCTCACAATAAGTGAGAAAACCTAGTGTATAAGCAGATAAAATAAAGTGTGAATGAATGAATGCTCAGTCGCTCAGTTGTGTCCCACTCTTTGCAAACCCATGGATTGCAGCCCGCCAGGCTCCTCTGTCCATGAGATTTCCCAGGCAAGAATACTGGAGTGGGTTTCCATTTCCTCCTCCAGGGCATCTTCCTGACCCAGGGATCAAACCCATGTCTCTTATGTTGTCAGGAGGATACTTTACCACTGAGCCATCTAGGAAGCCCAAAAAGTAATAGGATTTTGGGGCAAAAGTATGATTTTCACTTTTAAAGGGTACAAGAGTTCTCATTTTAAAAAACTTTGGTATTAAAAAAGAAAAATTCATGTAATAAAATAAATCCAGGCAGTATAAAATGAATTATAATAAAAAGTGGTACTATGACCCCAAAATGCTCAGTCCCCTTACCCAAAGGCAAACACTGTTCACAGTTTCTTATATTTTTTCCAAAAATTTTTCCATGTATACACATGCACACACACACACACACACACGGTGTGCCCATTCCTCTGAATCTTGATTTTTTTCTCTCTGAATAACTTGGGGATTTTTCCAGATCAGTACCCACTTCTCACTCTCTCTAATAACTAAGTGGCATTTTATTGCATGGATATAAGCTGCACTTGCTTAACCCATCTCTTCTCTTGTGCATTGTGTTGTATTTCAAGTGGTTGCTATTTCAAAACAAACAATACTCTAATGAAAAGCTTTGTGTTTATTATTGTGCAATACATTTCTAGTGATGGAAGTTTTCTATAACAGTTTATGTGACTATTACGTTTGGACACATATTTTCCAATTGCTTTTCAAAAATATTTGCTTCAATTTTATTGTAGTACTAGGAAGGTCTGGAAGTGGGAGCAACTAATTCTTCCTGGAAGCTAGGGAAGATTTTTAAAAGGAAGGGGATTTGAGTGTGGTATTAAGTAATGAGTTTACAAGGTGAAGAATGTGTACAGGGACACTCTAGGTAAAGAGCATGCAGTTGAAGACACTTGAAAGAACATAGTGTGCTCAGAGAGAGTTGACAAGTTCCATGTAACTGTAGAGCACAGTGATGAGAGACTAAGAGCAAGAGATGAGATTGAAAGAGCAGGTTAGGACCAGAAAAGGAATGATTTTGCTAAAAAGTTTAAGAAATTTTCTTGCAAATGAAAGAAAAATTTGGACAGAAAGAGACGTGATCAAATATTTTTTTGAAGTTTACTGAGGCAGCAATGTTGAAAACAAAGGGGACAAGGATACTAGTTAGAAAAGCATTACAGTAATTTAGTAAGGAAATATCTTTGTTAGTAGAGACTTCTTCACAAACGGTACCCTAATGTAAAATCTCCTACTCTATTCTGGGACCTAAGACCTGCACTCTAAGATAGTGGGTGGGTAGTACTCTAACACTTTATATGTTGATCTTGAAGTACTAGTGATCCCAGATGTCAGGCAGGAGGAAACTAATTTCTCTCTGGAGATAGATAACATCATTCTATGTATAAAATGGTTTCTAAAAACATATTTTCAAATAAAATGCATGGAAAATAATCAATGATGAGGCATATGATACCATTATAATTATCAGATTTAGACTGTAAAGCAACTATGCTAACTATAGTCATGGAAATAAAATCCAAAATTTTAAAAATGTAACAATGAACTGGATTCTATAAAAAGAGGTAATTTCTATTTGAAAATTAAACAGAAATTACAGAAATGAAAAATATAATAATCAAAATCAAAAATTTATTGAATGAGGTTAACAGAAAAATAGGCACAAAGAGAAGATTAATGATCTGGTTTCTAAAATGTACATTAGAAAAATTTACAAAAAGAAATATAAGCATATGAAAAATGGAAAGGCTTAACAAGTTTCAAAGGATTAAATACGTTAAAAATCATAGAATGAACAGCTTGTGTCTGTTAACTTAAGAAATACAATGTCATCAGTGTCATTGAAATCCTTTGTGTGTCCCCTCTTTGCTTTAATCTCGCTCCTCACCAGAAGTAAACACCATCCTAAGTTTTGTGCTAATTATTTCATTGCCTTTCTTTGTTATTTTATCACATTTATACGCATATCTAAAAATATAGCACTGAAGTTTGCCCATGTTTTAAAATTTCTATATATGAAACCATATTGTTCGTATTATTTTGGTTTCTTTTTTATATTTCAGCATTGTTGTTTTTGAATTTCATGTACGTTGATGAATGCATCTGTGGTCATTGTTGCATATTATTTTCTTGTATAGGAAAATACCACAGTTTATCTATCTTACCATTGACAGAACTTTGTGGGGTTTATTTTTTCCATAACTGTTGCTACTGGCATTCTACTGTATGACTCCTAACAGAAATGTATAAGAGTTTTTCCAGAGAGGAAATATTTTAAAGAGTATAAGAATTACTAGGTTGAGGATAGGTCCTAATGTGCTGTGCTGTGCTTAGTCTCTCAGTCATGTCCGACTCTGCAACCCATGGACTGTAGTCTGCCAGACTCCTCTGTGGGGATTCTCCAGGCAAGAATACTGGAGTGGGTTGCCATGCCGTCTTCCAGGAGATCTTCCCAATCCAGAAATCGAACCCAGGTCTCACAGTGCAGACAGATTCTTTAACATCTGAGCCACCAGAGAAGCCCAAGAATACTGGAATGGGTAGCCTATCCCTTCTCCAGCAGATCTTCCTGTCCCAGGAATTGAACTGGTGTCTCCTGCATTGCAGGTGGATTCCTAACCAGTTGAGCTACCAGGGAAGACCATGCCCTAATAGGTAATGCCAATCTATTTTCCAGAGTGGGCGTAATAATTTATATTCCAGCTCTGGATGAGAATTTCAATTTCTCAACATTAATGCTAACATTACCTGTTGTCAGATATTAAAATTTAGCTCAATCAGGTTAATGTTGAAAAAAAACTATTGTACTACAGTTTTAATATGAATTTCTCTGATTAAAAGTTAAACATATTTTCAGGTTTATGGGCATTGTGTCTCCTCTTATCCCTATTTTGTCTTTCAACTAATCAAAAAAAAAAAAAAAAAAAGACCATCTTCTTTCAGAATTGGAAATTTCTTTACGTATTTTGAATTATAATTGATTGAACACTACAAATTTTGTGTTCCAAAAAAACTTTATTTGTGGGAGAATCTGATTTATTTCACCTTAAGAGGTTGAGGGCTACTCAAGCACAGAGATTTTTCACATCTATAAGGAAATTTTAATACACATGCAGAGTTGAGAAATACTACTATTTTTTAAAAATTGATCTATTTAAGACTCTGAATCCTCTATCATTAAAGTCTTTTAATAAAGTATTTATCAATTTCTATGCAAAGGCTGTGCATATCTTTTGTTATATTTGTTCTTGGGTTTTAATACCATTATTTAACAATGAAAATGGTATCTTGTTCAATGTCATTTTGTATTTGTTGTTAATGTATAGAAATGCAATATAGTTTTTGTTTTGTGATCTTATGTCTGGTTCCTTGAAAGAATATTTTATATATTTTTTAATGCCAGTGCATCTTGAAATTCACTATACATTTTTTATTTTTTTAAATAGAAGTTTATTTAAATGGAGGCTAATTACAATACTGTAGTGGTTCTACCATACATTGACATGAATCTGCCACTGGTGTACATGTGTTTCCAATCCTGAACCCCCTCCCCACTCCTCCCCATCCCATCCCTCTGGGTCATCCTTGTGCACCAGCGCTGAGCACCTTGTCTCATGCATCGAACCTGGATGGCGATTCATTTCACATATGGTAATATATATATTTCAATGCCATTCTCCCAAATCATTCCACCCTCTCCCTCTCCCACAGAGTCCAAAAGACTGTTCTATACATCTGTGTCTCTTTTACTGTCTCGCATATAGGGTTATTGATACCGTCTTTCTAAATTCCATATATATGTGTTAGTATACTGCATTGGTGTTTTTCTTTCTGGATTACTTCACTCTATATAATAGGTTCCAGTTTCATCTACCTCATTAGAACTGATTCAAATGTATTCTTTTTTATGGCTAATACTTCATTGTGTATATGTACCACGGCTTTCTTATCCATTCTTCTGTTGATGGACATCTAGGTTGCTTCCATGTCCTGGCTATAATAAACAGTGCTGCAATGAACATTGGGGTACATCTGTCTCTTTCAATTCTGGTTTCCTCGGTGTGTATGCCCAGCAGTGGGATTGCTGTGTCATATGGCAGTTCTACTTCTAGTATTTTAAGGAGTCTCCACACTGTTATCCATAGTGGCTGTACTAGTTTGCATTCCCACCAACAGTGTAGGAGGGTTCCCTTTTCTCCACACTCTCTCCAACATTTATTGCTTGTAGACTTTTGGATAGCAGCCATTCTGACTCATGTGAAATGGTACCTCATTGTGGTTTTGATGTGCATTTCTCTGATAATGAGTGATGTTGAGCATCTTTTCATGTGTTTGCTAGCCATCTGTATTTCTTCTTCGGAGAAATGTCTGTTTAGTTCTTTGGCCCTTTTTTTGGATTGGGTCATTTATTTTTATGGAATTGAGCTGAAGGAGTTGCTTGTATATTTTGAGATTAGTTGTTTGTCAGTTGCTTCATTTGCTATTATTTTCTCCCACTCTGAAGGCTGTCTTTTCATCTTGCTTGTAGTTTCCTTTGTTGTACAGAAGCTTTAAAGTTTAATTAGGTCCCATTTGTTTATTTTTGCTTTTATTTTCAATATTCTGGGAGGTGGATCATAGAGGATCCTGCTTTGATTTACGTCAAAGTGTTCTGCCTCTGTTTTCCTCTAGGAGTTTTATAGTTTCTGGTCTTACATTAAGATCTTTAACCCATTTTGAGTTTATTTTTGTGTATGGTATTAGAAACTGTTCTAGTTTCATTCTTTTACAAGTGGTTGACCAGTTTTCCCAGTATCACTTGTTAAAAGAGATTGTCTTTTCTCCATTGTATATTCTTGCCTCCTTTGTCGAAGATAAGGTGTCCATTGGTGTGTGGATTTATATCTGGGCTTTCTATTTTGTTCCATTGATCTATATTTCTGTCTTTGTGCCAGTACCATACTGTCTTGATGATTGTGGCTTTGTAGTAGAGCCTGAAGTCAGGCAGGATGATTCCTCCAGTTCCATTCTTCTTTCTCAAGAATGCTTTGGCTATTCGAGGATTTTTGTGTTGCCATACAAATTGTGAAATTATTTGTTCTAGTTCTCTGAAAAATACCATTGGTAGCTTGATAGGGATTGCATTGAATCTATAGATTGCTTTGGGTAGTATACTCATTTTCACTATATTGATTCTTCCCATCCATGAATATGGTATATTTCTCCATCTATTTGTGTCCTCTTTGATTTCTTTCACCAGTGTTTTATAGTTTTCTATAGATACATCTTTGATTTCTTTAGGTAGATTTATTCCTAAGTATTGTATTCTTTTCATTACAATGGTGAATGGAATTGTTTCCTTAATTTCTCTTTCTATTTTCTCATTGTTAGTGTATAGGAATGCAAGGGACTTCTGTGTGTTGATTTTATATCCTGCAACTTTATTATATTCACTGATTAGCTCTAGTAATTTTCTGGTGGAGTCTTTAGGATTTTATATGTAGAGGATCATGTCATCTGCAAACAGTGAGAGTTTTACTTCTTCTTTTCCAATCTGGATTCCTTTTATTTCTTTTTCTGCTCTGATTGGTGTGGCCAAAGCTTCCAAAACTATGTTGAATAGTAATGGTGAGAGAAGTCACCCTTGTCTTGTTCCTGACTTTAAGGGAAATGCTTTCAATTTTTCACCATTGAGGATAATGTTTGCTGTGGGTTTGACATATATAGCTTTTATTATGTTGAGGTATGTTCTTTCTGTTCCTGCTTTCTGGAGGCTCTTTATCATAAATGGGTGTTGAATTTTGTCAAAGGCTTTCTCTGTATCTATTGAGATAATCACATCATTTTTATAGTTCAATTTGTTAATGTGCTGTGTTACATTGATTGGTTTGTAGATATTGAAGAATCCTTGCATCCCTGGGATAAGCCACTTGGTCATGATGTATGATCTTTTCAATATATTGTTGGATTCTGTTTCCTAGAATTTGTTAAGGATTTTTGCATCTATGTTCATCAGTGATATTGGCCTGTAGTTTTCTTTTTTGTGGCATCTTTGTAAGGTTTTGGTATTAGGGTGATGGTGCCCTCATAGAATGAGTTTTGAAGTTCACCTTCCTCTGCAATTTTCTGGAAGAGTTTGAGTAGGATAGGTGTTAGCTCTTCTCTAATAATTTGTAGAATTCAGCTATGAAACCATCTGGTCCTTGGCTTTTTTTTTTTTTTTTTTTTTTTTCGCTGTAAGATTTCTCATTACAGTTTCAATTTCCGTGCTTGTGATGGGTCTGATAAGATTTTCTACTTCTCCTTGGTTCAGTTTTGGAAAGTTGTACTTTTCTAAGAATTTGTCCATTTCTTCCAAGTAGTCCATTGTATTGGCATATAGTCGCTAATAGTAGTCTTTTATGATCCCTTTTATTTCTGTGTTGTCTGTTGTGATCTTTCCATTTTCATTTCTAATTTTTGATTTGATTTTTCTCCCTTTGTTTCTTGATGAGTCTGGCTAATGGTTTGCCAATTTTATTTATCTTCTCAAAGAACCAGCTTTTAGCTTTGTTGATTTTTTCTATGGTCTCTTTTGTTTCTTTTGCATTTATTTCTGCCCTGATTTTTAAGATTTCTTTCCTCTACTAACCCTGGGGTTTTTCATTTCTTCCTTTTCTAGTTGCTTTAGGTGTATAGTTAGGTTATTTATTTGACTTTTTTCTTGTTTCTTGAGGTATGCCTGTATTGCTATGAACCTTCCCCTTAGCACTGCTTTTACAGTATCCCATAGGTTTTGGGTTGCTGTGTTTTCATTTTCATTCATTTCTATGCATATTTTGATTTCTTTTTTGATTTCTTCAGTGATTTGTTGGTTATTCAGCAGCTTTTTGTTCAGCCTCCATATGTTGGAATTTTTAATAGTTTTTCTCCTCTAATTGAGATCTAATCTTACTGCATTGTGGTCACAAAAGATGCTTGGAATGGTTTCCATTTTTTAAAAAAATTTACCAATGCTAGAATTATGGCCCACTATGTGATCTATCCTGGAGATGGTTCCATGTGCACTTGAGAAAAAGGAGAAATTCATTGTTTTGGGGTGAAATGTCCTATAGATATCAATTAGGTCTAAGTGGTCTATTGTATCATTTAAAGTTTGTTTTTCCTTGTTAATTTTCTGTTTAGTTGATCTATCCATAGGTGTGAGTGGGGTATTAAAGTCTCCCAGTATTATTCTGTTATTGTTAATTTCCCCTTTCATAGTTGTTAGCATTTGTCTTACATATTGTGGTGCTCCAATGTTTGGTGCATATATATTTATAATTGTTATATCTTCTCCTTGGATTGATGCTTTGATCATTAGGGAGTGTCCTTCTTTGTCTCTTATCACAGCCTTTATTTTAAAGTCTATTTTATCTGATATGAGTATTGCTATTCCTGCTTTCTTTTGGTCTCTATTTTCATGGAATATCTTTTTCCAGCCCTTCACTTTCAGTGTGTATGTGTACCTTGTTTTGAGGTGGGTCTCTTGTAGACAGCATATATAGGGGTCTTGTTTTTGTATCCATTAAGCCAGTCTTTGTCTTTTTGTTGGGGCATTCAATGCTTTTACATTTAAGGTAATTACTGATAAGTATGATCCCGTTGCCATTTACTTTGTTCTTTCAGGTTCAAGTTTATATACCTTTCTCTCTTTTCTGTCTAGAGAAGATCCTTTATCATTTGTTGGAGAGCTGGTTTAGTGGTGCTGAATTCTCTCAGCTTTTGCTTGTCTGTAAAGCTTTTGATTTCTCCTTCATATTTGAATGAGATCCTTGCTGGGTACAGTAATCTGGGCTGTAGGTTTTTCTCTTTCATCACTGTAAGTATGTGCTGCCATTCCTTTCTGTCCTGAAGAGTTTCTATTGAAAGATCAGCTGTTATCCTTATGGGAATCCCCTCGTGTGTTATTTGTTATTTTTCCCTTGCTGCTTTTTTTT